>PVKE010026990.1:0-21986 GCA_004027555.1 Craseonycteris thonglongyai
GTCCGGGGGGCTTGCCCAACGGGGTCCGGGCGATCCGGGGAGCTTGCCCGGCGGGGTCCAGGGGCGCAGGTAGCCTACCCGGCGGGGTCCGGGGGGCTTGCCCAGCGGGGTCCGGGAGATCCGGGGAGCTTGCCCGGCGGGGTCCGGGGGCGCGGGGAACCTACCCGGCGGGGTCCGGGGGGCTTGCCCAACGGGGTCCGGGCGATCCAGGGAGCTTGCCCGGCGGGGTCCGGGGACGCGGGGGGCTTGCCCGGCGGGTGTCGCAGCGCGGACGCCCCTGTTCCGGGTGCTCAGCCCGGGGGTTCCCGCGCTGCGTGCCATCATCCCCACCACGGCCCCTGCCGCAGGTGTCAGCAGCATGGTCGCCAAGCTCGCCAGAACCTGCACGCTGCGCATCGGGCCGCGCCGGCTGAGCTTCACCCTGTGCGACAAGGCGGCGCAGGGCGGCGTGAGCATGTGGTGCGAGCTGCAGCAGGTGAGGCGGCGCCCGAGGCCGGCGGGCCTTCCCCGGGGGTCAGGGCTCCCGCCTGACATCCCCCCACCCCCCTCTTCTTCCCTCAGGAGAACTTCTTCAGCGAGTTTCAGATGGAAGGCGTCTCCGCAGAAAACAATGAGATCTACTTGGAGCTGACCTCGGAGAATCTGTCTCGAGCCCTGAAGACAGCCCAGAACGCCAGAGCCCTGAAAATCAAGCTGACCAACAAGCACTTCCCCTGCCTCACAGTGTCCATAGAGCTGGTGAGTGGCCGCCACGCAGAAACTCCCCGCCGGGAACCAAGTGGCACCGTCGGCCGGCTTTGGGAAGCTCACCGGGTTTATTAAAGTGAAAGACCCTACACATCTACGTGCGTGTCCTCCCGGGACCCCGTCCCTCCTGGAGTTGGGCAGCACGGGCAGCTCACCACGCGGCCGGCCTCAAACCCAGAGCCGAACAGGGGCACCCCAGTACTTGCCGACCAGCCTTTGCTGCATGAATGAAGCACATACCACTTAAATGTGGGGGGGTTAGCTTTTCGATTTTTCGGCTTTTATATTGACATTGTAAAGCCATCTTCTGTTCTTCTCTCCGTAGTTATCCGTGTCGAGCAGCAGTCGCATTGTGACCCACGACATCCCCATAAAGGTCATTCCTAGGAGGCTGTGGAAGGATCTACAGGAACCGACAGTCCCGGACTCTGACGTGAGCGACTGCGTCACCCACCAGCGGCGGGTTTGAAGTCCCCGGTTTTAGCTGTGACCTTGCAGCATGTTCTATTTGACAGTGATGCTTTTTTTTTTTTTTTTTTTTAATTTTTTATTTTATTTTATTGTTTTTGACACAGAGAGAGAGAGAGAGATACAGAGACAGAGAGAAAACTGAATTGGGGTAACTCCCCAGTTCAGCACATGGGTCCGCAGGAAGGACAAGTGGAGTATTTGCCTGCTGTTTACGTAACAATCTTAAGACGGCGCCATGGTAGCAGCACAGCCCCACATTGCGGGTGGGGAGTGTCTTGCCCAGCAGTGGCGCTTACTCAGAACTGAGGGGCAGGAGGTCATATTGTGCAGGCCATTGTTTCTCCCGGGGGGTGGGGGTGCTGATCTTGGGCGCCCGCGGGGGTCTCACATCCTGGGGGCTGGGGGGTATAACAGCCAAGGAAAGGCCCCTCAGTCCTGCTCACAGGAGTCCCAGGGCGGCCTCTTGCTCACAGTTACTGAAGAAGAGACCGTGGACGTGGAGTTTTACCAGCTGATGCCCCAGCGCCCGGGAAAAGCCAGCATGGTGTTGAGTCTGAGTGCCGGGCCCGCCTCCCTCGGAGGCTCCTGCTGCTGGGGTGCACCTCTGGGGGCTCTGCTGCAGCTCAGTCTCCTGGGGGCGCACACAGGGTTCTGGCTGGAGGGCCGCAGGCCTGTGGCACCGGCCGTGACCGCTGAATGCATGCACTGGGGTCACCAGGGGCAGGCACGATCAGTGACACTGCAGTTTTTCTTTTCATGTTTTAAAAAGAGAGTTTGCAAGCACAAGGTTCCGGAGCTGCTGTGTACGCACGCATCCTAAGCTCGGCAGGGGCGGCCCTGTCAGCACTTCACTGCGTGCACGGTTTTTAATATTCCCTCACTCTGCTTGTTTGCAGGTGAGCATTTATCTGCCAGCCCTGAAGACGATGAAGAGCGTTGTGGAAAGAATGAAGAACGTCAGCAACTACCTCGTAAGCTACGGCTCCAGGAAAGCTCTGGGCACGCGGCCCAGGCGGGGGGTCCCCTCACTGTCCTGGCGTGACGGCTGCAGTCTTACAGCGTCCAGGAACCTGTGCTCCAGCTTCACAACACCCCCTCGCTGGGGGGCTTCCGGACGTGCCCTGACCCCTCACGCTTGTCTTTATAGCACGTTGACAGCGTGCTCGGCTGCTCTGGCCCCTTCCTTACGCCGTGGACAGGACTTTGCATAGTTGATCTGCTGATGCGGGCGTTTTGTGTGACTCGCTGACACAGGTAGCGAGCTGAGCGTCCCGTCTACTTTCCGGGGTCTTGGTGCCCGCAGCACGCAGCTCCCCAGACCACACTGTCCTCTCAGAGGCTCACGCCACAGAGATGGCTTGTTCCCTTCCTGTTGGCTTATGGCCGTCCTCTGCAGCGTCCCAGAATGCTGCAGCGTGACGGCAGTGGGAGCGCATGGGCCGTCCTCCCTCCCGCCCGGGTTTTCCGAGTTCTCCCTTTACTCGCCCCCCAAACCACATTCACGTCCCTGAATCTTCTACCAACCGCTGTCCACCTGGTGACGGTGGGCTTTGGCTCCTCGCCGTCTGCTAGGCCTCGTCTCCACCACACGCTCCGGCCTGGACGCCGCTGTTTCCCAAGCCCGTTCTCTCCTGGCCCCGTCTCTGCCGGTCACTCAGTCTCGCCGCCTCCCCAGGAGGCTCTGGGTCCCTCACCAGTCACATAACTCCCGGGCCTCCTCCCACCGCCCTGTGCTGCTCGGCAGTGTCCTGTGTGGCGTGAGCTGCTGGCCTCTGGGGACGCCTCCTAGAAAGGGAGCCACTGTCTCAGCCATCTGTGCATCCCAGCCACAGTGTGGGGGCACATGGGTTTTTATTTGGGGGTCCGGGGTGCTTTCCTTTTCTTTAAGACTGAAATGCTCAACTTGCAGATTATCGAAGCCAACCTCAGCGGAGACTTGAACTTGAAAGTGGAATCTGAACTAGTTTCTGTCACGACTCATTTTAAAGATCTCGGAAATCCCCCATCAGGTGGGTTTCCGGTTGGGCCACGATTCGCTCCCGGTACGTTGTTGCAGATGACAGCCTCCCTGAGGTCTGTGGGACAGGTCGTGGGACACCGCAGGGCAGGGCAGGACGGTGGCATGAGAATGCAGCCGAGTGGGCATCTGGGCCAAGCCGCTTTGGGGGCGGAAGGACAGGCCCAGGGTCTGCAAATCCGGGCTGAGCTGGGTGACCTCCCAGGGCCCTGCCAGCCCGAGTTCCTGCTTCTGCTGCTCACAGTTGCGGTTTCTCACCTGGAATGGGGTCAGAAGGGCAGGCCACGTTGTATTCTCCCGTGGCCTCCTTAATACTTGTAAAATCAGTTTTCCAAATACTTCTCAGACAAGGCGATAAGGGACCACAGGGTCGGATCAATAAGGAGTGAAGGGGACGGGGGCGGGAGCAGGACCGGAAGTGCTGGCTGACACCTGAAAACCGCTTCCATCCCACACGTGTCCTGCACGGCAGCCCTGGGGGCCCCCACTCCCCCCACGGGTGCCCCCCGCAGGTCTGCGTGTTGCACGCCTGGTGGTGCTGAAGGGGCTTCCTCCCTGTGGAGGGCGCTCGGGCCAGGTGACGTCCGTGTGACCAGGGCTTTGGGGACAGCGTGTGCTGCTGCCCGTGTTGTTAGTAGATGGCGGGCTCACTTAGGGTGAAGCCTCCTGCCCCCGGCCAGGGCCCTGCACTCGCTCTGTGTCCGGCTCTGAGACCCCGCAGCCCACGCAGGTCCGCGTCCTCTGAGCCCCGGGCAGAGCCGGTCACAGGTCCGGTCCAGTGACAGCTCCCAGGGCTCAGCGCAGCGTGCTGGGGTCACTGCGGTGACGTCGCGTGTCCTCGGTGCCCCCCTGCGCCCTGGCTCCGGTGACGCGCCCCTGTGGTTTGCGCCGCAGACGCCGCCTCCCAGGACGGGCAGCCGGAGCAGATGGCCGACGTGCACGTGGACGTCAGGAAGTTCCTGCACTTCCTCGCGGGGCAGCAGGCCAACCCCACCAGGGCCGTGTGCAGTGAGTGCCCGCGAGCCGCAGCGTGCGCGCCCCCGCTGCGCGCGTCCCACTGCGTGCGCGCCCCCACCGCACGCATCCCATTGCATGCGTATCCCACTGCGTGCGCGTCCCCCGCCACACATGTCCCACTGCGTGCGCGCCCCCGCCACTCATCCCACAGCACATAATCTGCCATGCGCGCCCCCGCTGCACGCGCCCCCACCGCGCGCATCCTACAGCGCATGATCCGCCGCCCGCCACACGCGTCCCACTGCGTGCGCGCCCCCGCTGCGCACGTCCCACAGCGCATGACCCGCCGCGCGCGCCCCCGCCACATGACCCTCTGTGCGCGCCCCCCAGCGCGCGCCCCCGCGTCACTCAGCCCCGCGCGCGGCCCCGTGCTCCGGGCGGTGGTCCCGCAGCCGCCTCCGGGGCGCTGCCCTCGGGTCCTGGGCCAGTGGCGTCCCGGGAGTGACGGCTGCGGGGCCGCGCCCCGCGCGCTCTGCCCGCAGACATCGTGCGGAACAAGCTGGTGCACCTGCACCTGCTGCTGGAGGACGTGTCCCTGCGGTACTTCATCCCCGCGCTCGCCTAGCGCCGCCCCCGCCCGGGACCCGGGACGCGCTCCACGGCCGCGCCTGCGCCCCCTTCGCCTGTCTGCCAAACAATAAACTTAATTTTAAAGAAACGAACTGACGAGATTTATTCCGCGGACTTCCGTGCGCGGTCTCAGTGGGGCCGTGAGAACCCGCTGGGTGGTCGGCGCAGGAGCCAAAACGCTCAGCCGCGGTTCCCGCTGGAGAGCGCGGCGCCCGGAGCAGGATCCCTGCGCCCCCTGTGCCCCCCGCACCGCCCACGCGCCCCGCAGCGGGGTCCCCGCGCCCCCTGTGCCCCCCGCACCGCCCACGCGCCCCGCAGCGGGGTCCCTGTGACCCCTGCACCGCCCACGTGCCCCGCAGCGGGGTCCCTGTGACCCCTGCACCGCCCACGTGCCCCGCAGCGGGGTCCCTGTGACCCCTGTGACCCCTGCACCGCCCACGTGCCCCGCAGCGGGGTCCCTGTGACCCCTGTGACCCCTGCACCGCCCACGTGCCCCGCAGCGGGGTCCCTGTGACCCCTGCACCGCCCACGCGCCCCGCAGCGGGATCCCTGCGCCCCCTGCACCGCCCACGCGCCCCGCAGCGGGGTCCCCGCGCCCCCCGCGCCCCCGGCTCAGGGCTGCGGGGTTCTGGCTGCAGGCCGGGGCCCGTGGGCAGCGCGGGCGGTTACTTTGCGCGGGGGCCGTCTGTTCCCCAGCTCGTTGGTGCAGCTGCGGCAGGCGGCTGGGGTCCCGTGAAGACCCTCCCTGGCAAACTCCCACGCTGCCTGTGGCGCGGTCACCGCGGTCACCGCGTTTGCTCTGTGAGCTGCTTTGAGCCTCACAGAGGGAGGCGCTTCACACCCCTCGGGGCCCTTCCCACAGGTGGGGGCGCGGGGACCCGCTCCTGGGGGGCAGGGCCGTCCCAGGTGCGCGCGGGGGGTCACTGCCCCCTGAATAAAGGGACGGCCGCCGGGCCCCGGGCGCCACTCCGCGCCTGTGCCCGGTGCCGAGCAGGCCATGGGGCCGGGGTGGCCGGTGCCCATCGCAGCCCTGGCCCTGCTGGGCTGGAGGCCGCCCGCCGGGAGCAGCGCCCAGCGAGGTAGGCGGCACTCGCCACGGCCTGCAAACCCCCCGCCTCCGCCTCCGAGGGCTCAGTGACCGACGCCACCGAGGCTTAGAGGCCCCGTGGGTGGGGGCGGGCGGGCACCGGGCCTCCAGGAGCCACAGGGACGTGCTGGGCACGTGCAGTGGCTTTGCCATGAGAAGCTGCAGGTGCTGCTGCCACATGCGCTCCATGTACAGGCGAGGGCACCAGACACGCAGCCTGTAGCGAGGGTCCCCGCCGGGCGCACGGGGTCCCCGGGGAGGGTCCCCGCCGGGCGCACGGGGTCCCCACCCCAGTAAGGGTCCCAACCGGGCACACGGGGTCCCCGGGGAGGGTCCCAGCCGGGCGCACGGGGTCCCCGGGGAGGGTCCCCACCGGGCGCACGGGGTCCCTGGGGAGGGTCCCAGCCAGGCGCACGGGGTCCCCGTCCCAGTAAGGGTCCCAGCCAGGCGCACGGGATCCCCGTGGAGGGCCCCAGCCGGGCACACGGGGTCCCTGCCCCAGTGAGGGTCCCAGCTGAGCACACAGGGTCCCTGGTGAGGGTCCCAGCCGGGTGCACAGGGTCCCCACCAGGCACACGGGGTCCCCGGGGAGGGTCCCAGCCGGGCGCACGGGGTCCCTGGTGAGGGTGGGAGCCGGCTCCGTGCAGTCCCTGCACCAGGAAGCCAGTGTACGTGACACAGCGCTCAGAGCCGCTTGCACACTCATGGGCACATGTGTCTCAGCTGAGAGGTCACACCCAAACCTGACGGCCTTCGATGCACCCAGGACATCAGGAAATAGGGGTCCCCTTGGGAACCGCGGCTGCACACGGGGACCCTTTTGCACTGTCTTCGAATGGCGGGGACGGCTCCCGGGCGCCACCCGCTCTCCGTCTCCGCGCGTCTGAAGTCGCGGGGTCTGCGAGGCGTCCGGCCGCCCTCAAGGAAACACCCCAGGAGCAAAGCCAGACGCTGAGTATTGAGCCCCGGACACAGGCTTCGTGGTTGGAAATGTTCAAGTGGATGGGTTTTGCTCGTGAAAACGGAGCCGAAACCAAGGAGCTGGGGGCTGGGTTTCGGGCTTTGCCTTCTAGAAGGTTCCCAGGGTTCCTGCCAGCCAGGCTCTGTCCCCGCACGGTGACGTCCTCCCGCCTCCCGGGCCGCAGGGCTGCTCGGGTCCTGGCCCGTCCGACGGTTCCGAACGAGGAGCCCAGACGGGGGTTTCTTACAAGCAGCGTGTCTCTGATTTCACGCGCCATGTTGTGCCCGTCGCCTGGGAAACCCCGGGGACCCGGTTCCGTTTGCTCGAGAGCATTGCACACGTCTCCCCGCACGGCCGGTCCCTTGTCCTCCCTGGGGACACCGGCCGGGTGAGGCCACACAGCCTCCCTCCCGCTCACACCAGCGCGGCCACTGGAACCTCCCGCCCGGCGGACTTCTGACCCCGGACCCTGAGCCCCTGAAGGGTGGCGGACGGGACGCAGACGCCATCCCTGGGTCTCAGGCCCCCGGGGCTGGCACGGGGGGCCCCACGGGGACAGTCCTTCCTCAGGCGGGTCAGCTCCCTGCTCGTCCCCAAGCACGTCTGGGCAGCTCTGGGGCCTCCGCACACTGCTGCCCCCGGCCACGTCCCGAGCACGCCGGCCGCCGGGTGCGGGGAAAGGCGAGTGTGGGTCGTCCCCTGGTGCTGTGTCCCGTGCACCTGCGGGGGTGCCGGCTCCCAGGCAGGGGCTCTGAGGGGGGCTCCCCATGTCACAGGGGGGTGACGAGTCGCCTCCGCACCTCAGAGGAGCTGCGGGCTTCAGGGGGCCTGGCTTGCTCACGGTGGGTCCGTGCCGGGGGCCCCTCTGCGGGCACGGGGTGCTGGAAGGCAGCTCAGGGGGCACGTTTCCGGCAGGTTCTGGGGACCCCCCCACAGGTGCGTGGGAGGGAGCCACAGGCTGGGCGCCTGTGTGTGAACACACGGCGGGCGCTTTACACCCAGCAGGGGCCGGGCCGGCCTCCTCCCCGCCTGGCTGTGTGTCCAGCTGCAGCCGAGCCGCCCAAACGCAGGCTCCGGACCCCCGTGCCCAGCTGGGCCCCCCGCAAGCGCCCCGCCCCCAACCGCAGAGCGGTCTGCTCCCCCACGTCCCTCCTGAGGTTCCATGTCAACCCGCAGGCGATGCCTGTGCTCACGGGCGGCAGGGGGCAGGACCCACTCCCTGTCGCCCCGTCTTCTGGGGTAATTCTGAGGAGGCGTCCCCCCCACACCCCGAGTTAGAGCGTCAGGTTCTCACAGAGCCACCGGCAGCTCCTTACCTCCCGCCCTCAGACGCACTGGGGCGAGCTGTGCTCTGGGGGGCGCCCGGCGAAGCCCCCGGGCCCGGCCTCGAGGGCAGGTGCTCACGGCGCGGGGCTGGGAAGCGCGTGGGCATCGCCGGGCTCGCCGGGGGCCCTGCTCATGCCGCTCGGTGGGCACAGGGGGGACAGGTGACAAGCAGGTGACCTGTGTCAAAGCCGTGACCGCGTTCACTGTGCGTCCCGCTCCCGAGAGGGACAGAGGGGACCCTCCAAGAACATTCCAGGGAAGGGAATTCCGTGACCAAGTTCACGTCCCCCCGGGTCTGACTCCACCTCCGCGCGTCCAGCGTTGGAATTCACCGGAATTCGAGGAGGGAACGCGGGGAAAGGGGGGATCCTGGCCGCGGGCCCTGAGGGGGGACCCCGCGCTGAGACTGGCTCCCCCATTTCAGGCCTCGCGGTCACGCAACCCGCTCCACGCAGCTCCTGCGACCACGCGCCCATCACCCCTCAGCCAGGCGTGGGCACCGGCCAGGCCTGGGCGACGCAGACAGCCCAGCTCCCGATGCCACGTACGTTCCCCCCGGAGGCGAGATGTCCCCAGACCTCCCCACGGGGCCCCCGGGGGGCTCGGCTGTGCGCCCCTGCGAGGCCCTAGGACTGTTCTAGAAGCACAGACCCCGGCTCCCATCTGAACGCCTGAGAGGGGCTGCCGTGCGCTGACCTGCCAGGTCCCCGTAAAACCCCAATGGGGTGGCTGCCCCTCTGTGCACCCCAAGTCTCCTCCCGGGTCCCCACCGCGGCCCCGGGCACAGGTGCCTCCTCCCTCGGGCGGCTGTGACCTCAGGGCCGCCGCGAACCAGCGCGCCGGCTGGAGCTCCGCATCCCGCTGTCCTCTGTCACAGCCGTGTCCGTCCACACGAACGGGACAGTGTTTGCCGCCGACACCGACGTCACCTTCGTGGCCGTCACCGCGGAGGCCGGGCCCTTGGTGTTCACGTGGGACTTCGGGGATCAGCCGCCCGTGAGGACGGCGGCCAGAAGCATCCGGCGGCGGCTCCGCGTTCCGCGGTGGTGCGTACGCGGCCGGCGGTCGCGAGAGCGGACACGGCACCCAGTGACTCAGTGTCACGCTCACACTCGGTGTCGCCTGGCACGCCCGCGGCCCGAACGAACGGGACGAGCCGGGGGACACCCTTCCCTTCCCAGCGCGGTGGGGGCGGGGCTTCGGAAAGGGACCGTCTAGTCTCAGATGCCACCGCCGTGACCAGGACGGGGGACGGGGCTCCGGCCGCTGTGCTGAGGGGCGCATTCCACAGTGAGGGGGTGCAGGTGGGAGCCCCCGGATGCCGGACGGGCCCCGCCGCCCCTGCGGTGACACGCACGGCCTGTCCCCTCCCCGCCCCCGCAGGTACCGCGTGGTGGTCCGGGCCTCCGACGGGAGGCGCAGCGCGACCTCAGCGCCCCACCGCGTCTGGGTGCAGAGCAGGGTGGTCCCCAACCGGCTGGCGGCCCCGGCCTCGGCGCTGGTGCACACCGCCGTCCCCTTCCAGTGCAGGATCAACTTCGGCACCGACGTGGCCTACCTGTGGGACTTCGGGGACGGCGCCGGGGGCCTGGGGAACAGCACCGCCTGGCACGTCTACGGCCGGTGAGGCGCCAGGGGACCTGCCCGTCCCCGATCCCGGCCGGCAGGCACCACGGCGGCCCCCAGACGGGCCCACCCGGTCTCATAGCCACGCGTCCCGCCTGTGCATCCGTGTCACCTGCCCAAGACGCGGGCGTGTCCCCAGGAGAACACCTGTGTGTCCAGGGGCTGCCCACCACCCCCGCCAGCCGCCCGCACCCCCACCCCACTCGCCCAGCCCCCTGCTTACCTCGTCCCCAGGCCATGGGGTCTGCCCTGCGCCCCCCAGTCTCTGCCTTGTCACCCCCAGGGAAGGGGAGTTCACCGTCCACGTGGTCGCCTTCAACAACGTCAGCGCCGCCTCCCTGAGAAAGCGCCTCTTCGTCGTGCGCCGGCCCTGCCAGCCGCCCCCCGTGAGGAACATGGGGCCCCAGGAGGTGCAGGTAGGAGGCTGGGGTCCCCACCACACGCAGGTCAGCGCCTGCCCCCCGGGACGGCCTCTGGGGGGCCCCCCACCCTCCCTGCACCTCCACTCCTCGGGGTCCCCCCAGGCCAGTCTGAGAAGCGCGAGTGCTGAGCACCTGCTACGTGTCAGGAGCCAGGGGGCTGGTGCTCGTCCCTTTGGCTCCCGCGGGACCTCAGGCTCAGAGCGGGCGTCCTTGTCCGTCAAAGAGCTGCAGCGACGCCGGGAACTCGCGCTCGCGGGTCAGCGCCTCTGAGCCGGAACCGGCCCCGGAGCCGCTCCCGACGTGCAGCCGGTTGCTCTTAAAGGACGCGCGTCCGTGTCTAACCCGTTAGTGACAACAAATGCTAGTGACGTCCCGCTCGCCGTAGGACAATGGGACGTAACGTGCAGGTGACTGAAGTCGTGACGTAAGCCCCTCAAAGCCGGAAGGAAAAGCGCCGTTCCAGGCCGGCGTGCAAAGTCCCGCGTGCGGTTCCTAAGGGTCCCCCGGCCCGAGCCGCTCACGCGTGTGCGAGCAGCCTCTCTAAGCGTGTAACCGCGGTATCGGTGGTTCAGTGGTAGAATTCTCTAGTAAGCGCGTGAAATTCCTTCGAAGGAGCCATTCCAGCATCGGCGCCAGCAATAAGAGCTCCTCGCGAGCTGTCACACCTGCCGGTCGCTGTGCTTCCGAACGTCCCGTCCAAATACTGCACGTTAGAGCCTCCAACACGTCGTCCTTCCACGCCCGGGTGGAAATGTGGTCACGTCTTTATTTCAGTTTGTGGCCAGTGATCAGAAATTGGGTTTTCTTTCTGCTTCCGTTTGCATCCTGAGCTAGAAAACGTTTACACGGCTTTACAGCCAAAGCCGCACGATAAGGTAACAGCTCCTACGGTTGGCTCGGCTTTCTCTTGGAGATGGCGCGTTTCCTGTTGATTTTAAATGACATTTGCTGCCAGAGTTCGAGCGACTTTCCTTCTCTGTTGACGGCCTTTGGAAATGATTCCCATCGCGGACGTTCCGTGGTTTAAAACGGTCACGTAATCAGTACCCCGTTCATCTTTTCCTGGGAGGTTTCCCGCTCGTCTCATGCTGAGACGGGGCTTCCTCGTTGTGGGTTCTGCCCACTTCGTCCTCTCGGCCTCGGAGCTTCGCCTCTTCTCCGCCGTGTGGGTTTGGGGCTGTCAGCCCCGCGCTGGGGGCACAGGACCACGTGCCGGGGGTGCAGGCTGGGCGTCCCGCTCAGGGCGGAGTCCGGCCTAACGTGGTGACGCGACGTCTCTCTCGACACCCAGCTGTGGCGGTCCCAGCCCGTGACCCTGCGGGTGACCTTCGAAGCCGCCATCCTCTGTGACCTCTCCCAAGGCCTCTCGTACGCCTGGATCCTCACGGACGCGGCGGGGCTGCGGGTGGCCCTGCCCCCGGCGGTCCTCACGCACATGCAGACCCTCACGGTGCCCCCCTACTTCCTGGAGCCCGGGGGCTACTCTGCAATGGCCAAGGTGGGCAGGGCTGGGGGGCGGCACCGGCCGGCAGGCGCCCCCGAGGGCTCAGGGGCCGCCCGGGGGCAGGGGTGTCCTGTAAGTCCTCGGGGTGCTGGGGTGAGCAAGGGGGCCTGACACGGGGCAGCAGCACAGACCCCTGGCTGCGAGCACGCAAGGCAGGGAGGCCCTGGGACGTGGGCGGACACGCTGCCGCCTGAGCTGTCACTGTGGGGTGCAGGCTTGGAGGGAGGGAACCCCGCTCTCCAGCTCCAGCCTCTGTGAGTCCGGGGGACACCCCGTGTCGACAGAGGAGACCGGGTGGGGTTGAAAATACGTCCTTCCGGGCGGCATGTGAGACCCCCCGGGGGGTCCCCGGCTCCCTTCTCATTTCAAGACGAGGGCCCAGGGCCGGGGCCCCCCGGTGACGCCCCCACGCCCCGTTGTCCCGCTGCAGGTGCAGGTGGAAGGCAGTGTCGTGTACGCCAACTACCACGTGGGGCTGCGGGTGGGCACCCGGCCCCCTGTCAGCGTCATCGCCGAGGGCACCCACCTGCTCGTGGCCAGGACCCCCACGTGCACCGTCCGGCTCCGCGGGTCCCTGTCCTACGACCCCGACCGGCCGGGGGCCGCGCTCAGGTGACATGGCCGAGCGGCCGCTTCTCAGCTCCACCCCAGTCACCTCTGGTTTTAGAACTGGGCCCCCGCATTCTAAACAGCCTCCCTCGCCTTTTTTTAAATTTAATTTATTGTTTTTGACAAAGACAGAGAGCAGGGGGAGGGCCCAGAGCCGTCTCCATAATCGCGTGTCATCCGTTTTCCACGTGGTTTCGTTCCACACGGGTGGGCGGGGGCCGTGCAGGGCGGGGGCCGGGCTGGGGGCCCCCCGCGTGGGAAGCTCACCCCAGTTCAGCACGTGGGTCCTCACGGGCCGGGGCCGGGACTCGATCCTGGGTCCCCGGGGCTGCAAAGCGAGCGCTCAACCCGCTGAGCCGTCCCGGCTTCCCCTCCCTCAACTTTTATTAGTCAAATTAACGTTTCATTCAGTCAAACTACAAGAGGCTTTAGGAAAGGGTGGAAATAAAACGCGAGTGGACGCACCCTGACATCTGAAGTGCGTTACGGTTAAGGGTTAAGGTCCTGAGGTTTAAATAGCGTCTTCGGGTTCCGGCGGCCAGCAGCACCCCCGTCCGGGGGGCTTCGACGTTGGCACCCACATTCTGGGGTCTGGACGGCCCAGGTCAGGGTCCCGGCAGACCGGGTGTCTGGTGAGAGCCGCTCCCGATCGGAGACGCGGCTGCTGCTCTGTCCTCGCGTGGGGGCGGCTCTGGGGGCCCTCGTATTAAGGGCCCGAATCCCTCACGGGGGCTCCACCCTCGTGAGCCCCTCACCTCCCGGGCCTCCTAACGCCGGCACGTGGGGGGCTAGGATTTCAACGTAGGACGGGGAGCGGGGGCCGCACTCAGTCCCCAGCAAACACGCTCTTTTGTATTAAGAGACGGGGTCCGGGAGGTGGTTGCTGTGCGGGAGGCTCCGTCCCCGGCTGTTGCTCATGTTGGGGGGCCCCTGGCTCAGGCCGGGTCCCCTTCTCTGCCCACACCCGGCCCTGGGTGGCTGGACCCAGTGTCCTGACACAGTCCCCACGCCATGACCCGGAGCACCAATCACGGACACCAGTGACCGGGGCCCACGCCCCCGGGGGAGCCGCCAGGGACGCTGCGGTCACCCGCCCTCCGGGGGCTTTTCCGCAGGTACCACTGGGCCTGCTCCCCGGCCGGCAGCCCCGGGCGACCCTGCTTCCGGGGGCCCCCTCCCCGCAGCCTGGACGCCGGGGACCCCGTCCTCTCCTTCGCGGGCGCCGCCCTCAGCGACGGCTACGACCAGTTTCTCGTGACGCTGACGGTGTCCAGCCGCGGCCGGAACTCTTCGGGGGCCCAGGTGTTCCTGTCCACCCGCCCGGACCCTCTGCTCAGGTGCCAGGGGTCCTGCCGCCCCCGCCGTGCGGCCCGGGGCTCCGGGTGGTGGGGGGTGCAGGCCTCAGGCGGCGGGGACAGCGGAGCCCCCGGGGGCGGACAGGACGGGGCGGCTCCGCCCGGGCCCCTGTGTGACCCGCAGGAAGTCGCCCGGCTTCTCTGAGCTCGATGGGGTGCGGGTGGGGGGCCCCCGCCGTGTGAGCGTCTCTGAGCCCCACGCGGCCCTTCCTCCCGCCTCGTCCGCCGGGTCCAGGTTCGTCCACATCTCCTGGGTCCACTTCAGAGACGTCTCCGTGAACTGGAACGAGGCCCTGTCCCTCCGGGCCGCCTGCGAGGGCTGTGGGGACGCGGGGGGCCTGTCCTACGCCTGGGACCTCTTCCTCGTCAACGCGACGCAGGAGAGCGGCGTGGAAGGTGCGGGCGTGGGCGCCTCCCCTGCCGGCTCGGGGGTCTCGTTAGAACCTGCGGGACGCCGTTCACGCCACGCGGTGCATCTGGCCTCGTGCGGGCGGGTCGTCCCCGGTCCCTCCTGCTGTCAGACCCGTGTGGGACCCGCCGGGAGGTGCCCCCCACAGCCGGGCGGGTGGGTCCTCCCCTCCCAGCGGCTCCAGGCCCCGCCCTCCCCAAAGACCCGGTTTTCTGGGGTGAAGCACGCGGCCCCCCGCACTCCCCGGGCGTTTGTGAGGTTAGATCGAGTCTCCTGTGCGGACGCGCGGGGCCCTGGGGACACGGTCCCCGCGTCCCACGTGCACACGGCTGCTTCCCGCCGCCCCGGCCCGAGCCCTGGTCTCCCGGTGGGTGCGGAACGGAGGTGCGGCGTGTTCACAACAGCACGCGGCGTGCTGTCACCCACGTCCCCGTCCCAGGTCCCTTCTGCAGGACCGCGGGGCTGCTGGGCACCTCCCCACTGGGAGCCGCCCTGGGGTCCCCAGCGTCCCCGGGGCCAAGCAGGACACGTCCCCAAGTCACAGCCACGCCGTCCTCACGGGAGCCGTGGCCACCGACCCCCGGCCGGCTGGACCTCCCCACCGCGGCGAGAGCGTCTGCGGAGTCCCCGGGGCCCAGCCCCCCGGGGAGAGACCCGGCCCCTCAGGCCCCCGGTAAGTCACGCCGCCCCCGCGTGGAGGGTGACATCACCCGGCCTGCCCCCCACACTCCCGGGGGTGCCCGCCCCCGGCCCCCTCCCCGCCCACCTGCGACCATCCGGCTCCCTTCACGCTTGGTTCTCAGGTTGGACAGAAACGACTTTTTTGCCCTAAACCTGGAGAGAGAAGGTCGTTGTCCGTGACAAGAGGCTGGTGGCGGATCCCGGGGCTCAGCCCCCCGCACTCCCGCTCGGAGCCCGGCTGCCTGGGTGCGGGGACCCCGGGTCCCCCGCGGCCGACGTGCGGGCCCTGCTCTGCGGGGAGCGATGGGCCAGACGCCGGCCGCGAGCCCTCCGGGTCGGTGGGAACCTCAGGGGAGCCCGGTTCTAAGCACCACACGGTGGTTCTGTCCTTTCGTGCAGATTTCGAAGCCTTTTACGGCGACATCCAAGAGGCCGGGCCCTCGGGCGGCCGGCAGCCAGGTGACTGTCACCTCCTTCCTGCAGCCCCGGCTACGCTCCCCACGCCCCTCCCTGGGAAGACCCCCCGCCCTCGGGAATAGACCCCCCTGGTGCCGCCCTGGACCGTGGACGCGGTGACATCGTCCCGACGTGGTTTGTCTCCCTAGGGACCCACGGCCGCCCTCCGGGCTCAGGGCCACTCGTCCCTGCGGACGGCGAGAGTGGCAGGGACGGGGACAGCCTGCTAGGCCCCTTCGTCCCCCCCGCGGGCGCCGGGCCCACGCTGCTGGTCGACTGGCCCAAGTCCCCGGTGGGCCGAGCCGCCTTCCGGAGCCGCACGGCGTCCGGTACGAGCCGCCCGTCCCGCACGCGCCCGCCCCGCGGGGCAGCCCCCGTCCCGCACGCGCCCGCCCCGCGGGGCAGCCCCCGTCCCGCACGCGCCCGCCCCGCGGGGCAGCCCCCGTCCCGCACGCGCCCGCCCCGCGGGGCAGCCCCCGTCCCGCACGCGCCCGCCCGGCGGGGCAGCCGCCTGCCCTTCGCGAACACACAGAGGTTCTGGGGGTCCCGGCGCCTCTTCCGCTTGCACCTCATCCTGAGGTTCTCACCTGCCGGAGCCCCGTGTGCGGACAGAGCAGCAGAGGCGGCTGAGCTGGGCCGACACCTTTGTGGGCATGTGCCCTGTGTCTGGCGCTGTGATGCCAACCCCGGCGGTGCACGGGGCGTGGGGCACAGGGCACAGGGAGCGGCTCCTGAACTGGGTGCTGGGCACGGGGTATGGGGCGTGGGGCACAGGGCGCTGGGCACAGGGCACAGGGAGTGGCTCCTGAACTGGGTGCTGGGCATGGGGCATGGGGCGTGGGGCACAGGGCGCTGGGCACAGGGCACAGGGAGCGGCTCCTGAACTGGTGCTAGGCACGGGGCACAGGGAGCGGCTCCTGAACTGGGTGCTGGGCACGGGGCATGGGGCGTGGGGCACAGGGCGCTGGGCACAGGGCACAGGGAGCGGCTCCTGAACTGGGTGCTGGTCGCTGGCTCCCGCTCAGCCTCAGCACCGCCCGATCATGGTCACACGTGACCGCGCGTCCGTCTGCAGGACCCTGCGTCCCACACGGTGACGCGGCGGCGACTGAGGGGGCCGGCCGGCCATCGCCTGGCACTTGGGGTGGCTCCTGGTTCCGGGACCTGGTTCCGGGGGGGCCCGTGTCCGTCCCCAGTGGCCTGCGACCCTCGCTCAGAGGATGGAGCTGCTCATGCACACGCGGTGCTTCCCGGCAACCCCGTTGCCGGGGGAACGGCTGTCCTCGGCCGGGGGGTCGCTGGCCGTCCCCGTGGCTTCTGTGGGGCGGGGCAGCCGGGGACGTGCTGGGACTGGGTCACGAGGGGGCACCGAGTGGGCGATGGCATTTCCAGGCAGGGACACGCTGGGCCCGTGGGCACCCACGTCGCTGTCCCCGGGGACCGGGGTGGGTGGGGCGACCGTCCCTCAGCGTCCCCTGCTGATGGAGCCCCCGCCGCCCCATCTTCTCCGCAGGGACCACGGGACAGACGGTGACCATCAAGCCGTTCTCCCTGCGCCCGGGGGAGACCTACGTCCTCCAGGCGTCTGTGGGTGGGTGACTCAGGGTGTCCTGGAAGTCGCCTCACTCGCACCCCAAACCCCCCGAGGTCCTGCCCGGCTCCCCCACCCCGTCCCCCCCTGCTCCCTCCTGCTTCCTACACGGGGGGCCAGCAGCGGGGACGGGGGTCTCTCCGCATCCACGCCTCCCGCGGGGTCAGGGGGTAAAGGCCGAGGCGGGACTTCGCGGGCATTGGGCCGGTCCCGGTCGCCGGCCCCCGTGCCCGGGCACCGCGGTTCCGGCAGGACCCCATCTCTGTCCCCCGCAGCCTCCCAGCGCGGCCCCCTGGGGAAAGCTCAGCGGTACGTGCGGGTGAACCCGGCCCCGCGGGGCGTGGCCTGCCAGGTGCAGCCCCGACGCGGCCTCGAAGCGCACACGGTCTTCAGCGTCTTCTGCACGGCGGGCGCACCCGTAAGGCCGGCAGCCGCCCCGGGCGGGAGGCGGGACCATGGCCTGGCTCTGGGGGGTCCACACCCCACCTGTGTGCGTCCTCAGAGGCCACGACCCCGGCCCATGAGGGTCTCCTGTCTGCCGTGCCCCCCTGTGGGAAGCAGGGTGCAGCCTCAGCCCCTGGCCCCGCGGAAGCCCCCGGGGTCTGTGCATCTGTGACCGTCAGGGTCCCAGGTGGGGAGAGCGCACAGCCCACGCGACAGCACCCCCCGGCTCCGTGGAAGACGGGGGGCCTTCAGGGGGCTCCCGCTGCCCCCGGCGTTCGCCTTGCTGACCTGGGCTGCGCTCTCCTGTCCTCTCTGTGGGGAACGAATCGCAGGACTTCCGTTACGAGTTCAGCTACCAGATCGGAAACGCCTCCAGACGCACCCTGTACCGCGGGACGGACGCCCAGCACTACTTCCCGCTGCCCGCGGGGGACCCGGGGGACGGCCACCGAGGTGGGTGGGTTGCGGGGAACCCCCCCCCCAGGTTCCCAGAAGCTAGACGTGGTGAAAACCGCGTCGGGAGGATGACATGCGTGTTGCGCGTCGTGATGCGTGTGCTGCGGTTTGGCTCAGGTGGACTCGGGGGTGCTCGTTAGTGTAACAGGTGGGCGCTAACGTCCACACCTGCTTTATGACAAGTACAGTGTCACCGTGTCAGCGCCTGACAGCCTGGTGTCCACCCCACCCCTCAGCCCCCGGGCAGCAGCCACGTCCGGGCCGACCGCCCCCCTGGGCGACCCCTGGGTGACCCCTGGGTGACCCCTGGGCGACCCCTGGGTGACCATCCCCCTGGGTGACCCCTGGGTGACCGTCCCCCTGGGTGACCCCCGGCCGATGCTCTGCCGTGTCCCTTCCTGCCAGTGCTGGTGTCCACTGAGATCACCGACGGCGAGGGCTCCCGGACGCAGCCGTGCGCCGTGGCAGTGACGGTGCTGCCGCGCTTCCACGGGAACCACTGCCCAGGCGAGGACCTGTGAGTCAGGCCCCGCGGGGTCCCCCCCGGGCCCCCGAGCACGCGGCTGAGCTGCGGTGACCGCGAGCGTGTCCCCTGCAGGTACAACGCCAGCATGCACAGCCTGGCGGCGCTGAGGCGGATGGGGCTGCACGCGGACACGAGGCTCCGCATCGCCCTGCTCACCCGGGCGCTGGGCCGCTGGGCGCAGGGCGGACGCGCACCCCCGTGCCGCCGGTGGTCCCGGATGCAGGACGCGCTCATCGCCTTGGTGGGCACGCTGCCCTCGCGTGACCAGGTACGGGGTGGGCTCCGCGCCTGCACGTCTGCATTCGTGCGGTGGGGCCCTGACGGCGATGGGGCCGGGACGCGGGGCCGGGACGCGGGGCCGGGACGAGGGGCCGGGACGCGGGGTCCCGACGGCGACAGAGCCGGGACGCGGGGCCGGGACGCGGGGCCGGGACGCGGGGTCCCGACGGCGACAGAGCCGGGACGCGGGGCCGGGACGCGGGGCCGGGACGCGGGGTCCCGACGGCGACAGAGCCGGGACGCGGGGCCGGGACGCGGGGCCGGGACGCGGGGTCCCGACGGCGACAGAGCCGGGACGCGGGGCCGGGACGCGGGGCCGGGACGCGGGGCCGGGACGCGGGGCCGGGACGCGGGGTCCCGACAGCGACAGAGCCGGGACGCGGGGCCGGGACGAGGGGCCGGGACGCGGGGCCGGGACGCGGGGTCCCGACGGCGACAGAGCCGGGACGCGGGGCCGGGACGCGGGGCCGGGACGCGGGGCCAGGGGCTCTCACGACTTACGCGGCTCGCAGGCCGATGGCGCTGGTCCTGAGCACAGAGGCCCCTCGTCGCTGCGGGTAATTCCACCCGCAAGCCCCAGCCTCACCCGCTCCCGGCAGCGCCACGCCCAGGTCGGGGTCGCGGTCGTGTGCGGCTCCAGGGACGTGGCCCCTGCCACCCTCAGCTCCCGTCCCCACTGTCACCCCAGAAAAGCCGCGTCCAAGGAGGAGCCTGTGACGTGTCTGATACTCGCGTCTGAGCTGCGGCTGCTCCTCCCTCCAAACTATTCTCTCGCCCTTTTCCAAACGCCCTTCAGCCCGATCCCCAGTTCCCGGTGCTGATGGGGGAGACGCCCCCGGGGCAGGAAACACCGGGGACCGGGGTGTCCGCCCTGAGGAACGGGGACCTGCCACCTGGGCGGCTGTCCGTGTGACGCGCTCTCTCCTGCCGCGTCTCCCGCTCAGGAAGAAACGGCCGACTCCGTCCTCCTGCTGCGGGACCTGGTGCGCTTCCCCCAGCAGGTGAGCGCCGCCGCCCCGACGCGCACGCGGCCCCGACCCGGCCCAGCGGCCCCCGCGTCCCCGCGGTGACGCCCGGCCACCCGCCCGCGTCTCCACGCAGCTCAGCCTCGCGAGCGTGGCGCTCATCCACCGCCAGGCCCGGACGCTGCTCAGGACGCGCCCGCCCGCGGGGCACGAGGGCCGCGTGCGGGAGCTCGTCCGGCTCCTGTCCCGGGTGCTGGAGCTCACGGCCCGGGAGCCGCCGCGGGAAGCGGAGCCGCTGTGGGCGGACGGGCTCCGCATCGTGTCCGACGCGCTGTTGGTACGTCGCCCCCACCCCACCCCACCCCGTGGTCACACCCCACCCAGGACGGAAACTGCGTCCACAGTCGCATCCAGAAACCAGACTTACGCTGGGCTCTGGAAGGTTCCGGAAGGTTTCAGAAGGTTCCAGAAGGTTCCAGAAGGTTCTGGAAGGTTCTGGAAGGCTCCAGAAGGTTTTGGAAGGTTCTGGAAGGCTCCGGAAGGTTCTGGAAGGTTCCGGAAGGTTCTGGAAGGTTCCAGAAGGTTGTAGAAGGCTCCGGAAGGTTCTGGAAGGTTCTGGAAGGCTTCGGAAGGTTCTGGAAGGTTCTGGAAGGCTCCGGAAGGTTCCGGAAGGTTGTGGAAGGTTCCGGAAGCGCTGTGCTGGTCACGCTGAGGGTGGTTTGACGCCTGGCAGTTTTCGGTGGAACCGTAGGCGTCTCAGAACATGGAAATGTTCCCGTGAAACTCATTTCTGCTCCATCCCTTTGGGTGAGGGCGGGTCTCCACTGGGGCTGTTTGGGGACAGGGTGTGACGAGGAAACTCCGCTTCTCGGGGTCCCGTCTGCCCTCGGGAACGCGGGGCCGCGAGGCAGACAGCGGCTGACGCGCGTTCCGGGGCCCAGGGGCCGGCTGCTGCGTCGCTGCTAAAAGAACGCCCCGGAGTCGACTCCGTTTATTTCCGCGGCCGCGACGGTGGGACATGGTCTGTGGGACGAGCCGGGTCCCCGCGCCGTAGTCAACGCGGGGCCTTCCGGAAGCTCCTGCCTCTGCCCTCCCCGCCCACACCGGCCGGCGCGGTCGTGGGAAGCAAAGTGCTGGGTCTGAAGGCAGTGACGGCTCGCAGGCCACGGTCAGGGCCACGCGGTCAGTCATGGTGGCCCCGGGACCCGGGACGCGCAGCCGCCACCGCAGGACGGGAGCCGTCGTGCCCCAGGCCGTCCTCGTGCCAAGCCCCTCGGCCCGGCGGTGACCCCGCCACCCTGCCCTGGGCCCCCGCGGCCTGGCACCCACACCCCTAACGCTCGCCCCCCGTGTTCCAGGGCTTCCTGGCCTCTAGCGCGAAGCGGCAGCTGCGGGTCCGCGCCGGGCTGATGGCGTTCAGCGCACGGCGACACGCCGCCCCGCGGCGCTCCGTACAGAGCCTGGGCCCTGTGACCGTGCACCTGCCCGCAGACCTGCCCGCGCCGGGCACGCCGGGCACCCCGGGCCCCTGCTACATCAGCCAGCTCGCGTTCTTCGCGTCGGGCTCCTACCCGGAGGCACACGGTCCGGCCCAGGTACGTCCCCTCTGAGGCCACCGGCCACCTGCAGCCACTTAGAGCAGAAGGTGCTGCTGTCTGCTCCTCCCGCACGGAAACCGCAGAGACGCGGGGGCCGCTGTCTGGGAAACGCGGCCACAGCAGTGATCGTCTGCCAGAGGCGGGGCCGGGGCCGCGAGGTGCCCGGGTGGGGTGCCCGGGTGGGGCGGGGCCGCGAGGTGCCCAGAGTGGAGCCCCCGGTGTGGGGTGCCCGGGTGGGGCGGGGTCGTGGGGTGCCCGGGTGGGGCGGGGCCGCGAGGTGCCCGGGTGGGGTGCCCGGGTGGGATCCCCGGTGTGGGCCGCCGCCTCCGTGCGCCCCCTACGCCTTCCCGGGTCCACGCTCAGCAGCCGCGTCGCGGGGGGGCCTCTACAACCCAGAGAAGAACCACTTCCAGAGCCTCTCAGAACGATCGGCTTAATCGCGAGGGAGGCACCCGGCCCCCACGCCCCCCGTGGCCCGGCCCGCGATGTCCCGTCCCCGTAACCACGGCCGCGTCCCCGGCGGCCACACTGAAGCCTCTGTGTCCCCAGGCCGGCCCCGTGGCCGTCCTGTCCCTGCACAGCTGCTCCAGCCGGAGGCCCCTCCATGGACTGAGGCTGAGGACGCCAGTGACCGTGGAGTTCGGGGAGGACCAGGCCCCGGTGAGGCGGCCCTGCCCAGCTGCAGGGTGCTGCCCGGCTGCGGGGTGCTGCCCGGCTGCGGGTACTGCCCGGCTATGGGTGCTGCCCGGCTGGGGTGCTGCCCGGCTGGGGTGCTGCCTGGCTGGGGTGCTGCCCGGCTGCGGGGTGGTGCCCGGCTGCGGGTGCTGCCCGGCTGCGGGGTGCTGCCCGGCTGCGGGTGCTGCCCGGCT
>PVKE010026991.1:0-21915 GCA_004027555.1 Craseonycteris thonglongyai
ATGGCGTGCCACAGAGGCATCACTTCTGCCCTCTTTGATCAGATCTAAAAGTTTCACTTTTTCGCTGATGGGCATCATCTTCTTCCTCTTGGGCGCCCCGGAGGAAGCTTTCGCAGGGGCACAGCGCTTAGGCGGCATTATAAGGGCTTCATTAATAAAAAAAGTGATCGCTTAAACAAAACAAGTGATCGCCAACACAACACTAAAATACAGTATGCGAGACAGTCAGCATCATGGACAAGACTGGCGAGATACAACAAGAGAAGATGCTAGGTGAGGCTGCGATGATGCGCAGACAATCAGCTCACAGGGATAAAGCCACTCGTCCTCTCATGGGTCGCTGTCGCCCCGGAAACCCATCCCGCGCCTTTATGAGCCCGTGGGATGGACTCTGAGTCACCTCATCTCTTTGTGTGACACGCAGGGATCCTTCTCTCGCGCGCATCCACATGAAACAACGCTCCTTTCTGCCACGTGGCTGCCGACATGGTTGTATTTTTTCATTTTTATTTTTTGATGAATATTTTGGGAAACCCCGCGAAGCACTGAAGCCGCAGACCATGAAGCGCGAAGTGGCGAGGGAACACTGTATATAGTTTGTCATAATATTCTTCTATGGTCCTGTATTTCTGTGGTGTTCATTGTAACTTCTCTTTCATATCTGGTTTTGTTTGAGACTTTTCCCTCTTGTCCTTGGTGCGTCTAGGCAGAGATTTGGCATTTTCATTAATCTTTTCAAAGAACCAGCTTTTTATTGCATTAATTTTTTTTCTATTTGTCTTTTTGTTCTCTATTGTACTTAATTCAGGTCTAATTTTTATTATTTCCTTCCTCTACTGACTTTGGGATTCATTTGTTTTACTTTTTCTAGTTAAAGTGAGATGTTAGATTGTTTATTGGAGATTTTCTTTGTTTCTTGAGGTAGGTTTGTATGATATAAACTTTTCTCTTATTACCACTTTTACTGTATCTCAGAAATTTTGTTATCTTGTATTGTCATTTGCACTTGTCTTTATGTATCTTTTGGTTCTCTTCTCTTATTTCTTCATCAACCCAGCATGTTAGTTAATCTCCTCATATTCATAGTATTTTCCACTTAATGTTTTGCAGCTGATTTCTAATTTGAAAGCATTGTGGTCAGATAATACGCTTGGTATGACTTCCATCTCCTTACATTTGTTGAGGCTAGTTTGTGCCCCAACATATGGTCTATCCTTGAGACTGTTCCATATACACTAGAGAGGAATGTATATTCTAATGTTCTGAGATAAAAAAGCTCTGTAAATATCAACTATATCCATTTGGTCTAATGTATCCTTTAAGACCAATATTTTCTTATTAATTTTCTGTTCAGATGATCTATTTATAGATATCAATGAAATTAGGTCCCTTTCTATAATTGTGTGTTTGTGAGTTTCTCCCTTTAGTTCTTTTAGTAGTTGCTTTATATATTTTGGTGATCTCAGGTTGGGAACATATATATTATTAATACCTGTTATGTATTCTTGATGTATTGTCCCCTTCATCATGACAAAATATCCATCTCTTATTATATTTTTAATCTTGAAATCTAATTTGATAGCTATAAGTATGGCTATGCCTGCTTTTTTTCTGAAAACCATTTGCTTGGAGTATCATTTTCCACTCTCACTTTGGGTCTGTATTTGTCCTTGCAGCTGAGGTATGTCTCCTGAAGGCAGCATATGGTTGAATTTTGTTTTCTAAACCAATCTGCTAGTCTGACTTTTGATTGGTGAGTTTAGTCTATTTACATTTAGGGTGGGAAATGTTGATTTGTGTTCCCTTCTTCCTCTCTTGTCTTTCTGATATACTCATTATTCACATATTGCCCTTTTCTTCTTTTCTTTTTTTAATAAGGAGGGGGTTTATATTTTTTCATTCTTCATTAAAAATAATTATTTAATTTGTCAATGACATTTGATATACAATATTATATTAGTTTCAGGTATACAACACAGTGATTCAGTATTTATATAACTCATGAAGTAATCACTTCAATAAGTGTAGTACCCATTTGACCCTGTACATAGTTCTCACAATATTTTTGACTATATTTGTTAGTCTGAACTTTACATCCTGGTGACTATTTTGTAGCAACGAATTTGTACTTCTTAATTCCTTCCCATTTTCACCCACCTTTTAATTGAAGAAACAGTGGTTTACTTTTCTTTCTTTTTATTTTTAAAGATTTATTATATTGTTTTTTGACAAAGAGAGACAGAGACAGAGAGAACAGGGAGGGCACAGAGCAGTCTCCATAGTTGTACATCATCAGTTTTCAACATGGTTTTGTTCCACACATGTGGGAGTGGGTTGTGCAGGGTTGGAACTGGACTGGGGTCCTCCGACATGGGAGACACACCCCCTTGAGCCAGGAGCCAAACTGGGGGGCAAGAACTGAACTGGGGGCTCCCCACATGGAAAGCATACACCAGTTCAACATATGGGTCCACACTGGCCGAGGCCAGAATTTGATCCTCACTCCCCAGAGCCGCAAAGTGAGCTCTTAACCCACTGAGCCATCATGGCTTCCCCTGGTTCACTTTTCTAATCAAGTGACGAAGCTGCTGAATCTTAAAGTCTCAACAAATGTTGCATCATATTATTTTCACTGCACAACAAGACCTCCTGTTTTGACTATTTCAGATAAATAGCAATTTTGTTTCTCCAGTGGTTTTCATTTGCCAAATAGTTATGACAGGCAGTTTAACATGGTGGCTACTGCTTTCAGGGGTTTCTATCAGGTTAATCCTCATTTCCAATGCAACAGCACTTGGCAATCCTTTGTCAAAAGTCTGTCCATCAGGATTTTTCTATCACAGTTGGCTGAGAGTCCTGACTTGGCTGCCAGGGCTTCAGTCTGCTGAATATGAGAGTCCTGAAATCTCTTGGATATTCTTTCCATCACTTAAAAATACTTTTGTAAGCAATGTTCTGAACAGGTGGGCTGCTTAGATTTTACTTCTCTTGTAAAGTCTTTAGCACAGTCTGAAAAGCAAGTTTATGCAAGTTTATTGTAGGTCCCAAGAAATTCCTTATACTCTTTTATCTGATCAGATTCTGGCATTTTTGCAGCCATATTCTTTTTTTTTTTTTAAGATTTATTTTTATTGTTTTTGACAGAGAGAGAGAGAGAGATACAGAGACAGAGAGAAGTGGGAGGGCCCCAAACAGTCTTCATAGTTGTACATCATCGTTTTTTCCACATAGTTTCATTCCACAGGTGGACAGGGCTGCACAGGGCAGGAACTGGGCTGGGGTGTCACCCCAGTGAGAACCGAACTGGGGGCACTCCCCAGTTCAGCACATGGGTCCACATGGGCCGGGGTCAGGATTTGATCCTCGGTCCCTGAGGCTGCAAAGTGAGCGCTTAACCCACTGAGCCATCCCGGCTTCCCAACAGCCATATTCTTTTGGTACATTTATTAGTCACCTTTTCTGATGCGTGAGTTTTCTTTCTGTCCTGGAAAAATAGTATTTAACCTTTGTTTGAATGTCTCCATTGAGGCCCAATTTCTTCCTTAAGCACAGGCTTCCCCATAGGACACCAATAGGAGGCTGGGACCCTACACATTCTGTCAAGGTTGAAGGAGAGGAGGTTGGGGTGAGGGTGGGTGCCAGGCCACTGAATATCAGAGCACCTAAAAAAGCCTGAATTTTTGAGTCACGGTATTAGGGGCAGCTGCCTTGGAGAGTTACAGGACCTATAGTGGTCTTTGCCTGAATGAGAGAGAACTTTTTTATGTTTAAGCCAGTGATATTTTGAATTACTTTGTCACTGAAAAATCACTTGGCCTAATCTGACCAATGCAGGTGCCATTGGTAATTGCTGTCAATAGAGATAAGAGAAGAAAGACAACAATAGCAATAAGCTAACCTTTATTGAACACTTACTCTTCAAGCTTTGTCCCATGTTCCTGAATAAGTTATCATGTTCAAGTCCCATAATAACCCACTGAACTAATGAGGAGGTTGAAGCATAGAGAAATGTAATAACTCAACTAGGGTCACAGAGTTTATAAGGTTTAGAGTTGGGATTCAAACCTACATTTGATCTCATACCGAAGTTCATTTATTTTCTGAGTATGCTCTGGAGTCATTTGGTTTATTCACATATTTGTAACTTCTAAGCAAATGTAAAAGTAGAACTTGGTTCTAAGGTGTCAGGTGTAATAATTTTTAGAGGAGAATGGTAGATTTGTCTTCTGGGATATTTCTTGGGCTTTAGGGAAACCTGATTTCCTTTGGGCCAAAGGGAAAATGTCTGGTTCACATGACCGGTTTTGCTTTTGTATTATATGTTGGGAATGGGGTGAAATTAAAGTCCTTACAGGATTTAGGACTGCTGATGTTATTAATATGTCCTGATTTAACAGTGATGACAACTTAGAACAATTAGCAACTTAAATTTTATTCCTATGTCCTCTGGGGAGGACTCATGGTAGAGCCAGTAAGACTCTGTACTTTCCTGGCCTGTGAAGTTATGAACTGAGCCTGGCTCTCCACTATAAGGATCAGACTCCATAGTCTTAGCTATACCCACCCATTGTTTCTTCAATGTCTTAGGAAATCATGACTTTAATTAAGACAAATTATATTAATTTAAACATTTATATTTGATAACAAAAAGTCCTACCAGTGTACTAATTAATGAACTGGTAACTTATTTTGAAGTGCCCTGTTAAAGGCAATGGTTGTTACTGGTTGCTTTTGGGGCGTTTTATTAAAGATTTCTTGGTAGAAATATAAAAAGTATGGATTCACTTTCTGAAGAATCTAGGAGATGTCTTCAGGCAGGGAAAATACAGGATAAAATGAAACATCTTGTTTGGCAAGATGGGTATATGGCAAAAGAATATTCAAGTCAGCTTGAAGAGGCTCTTATGGGAAAATTGGGAGACTATTTGAACATAAAAAATAATGTGGACTGTCTGTGTGGAAGGAGGAAATTTTACAGGTATCTTCTGTTTTAATAGGTATCTTAAGGGGAGCAATCCACTATAGAATCAGTGTATGCAGGTTAAGAGCTTGGTTTGGGTTTGAATTTTAACACTATTGCCTTGTTTGCTGGTAAGTTTTCAAATTTTTCTAAGTCTCAGCTTTCACCACTGGATAATAATAATAATAATAATAAATCCTTCCTCTCTATCTCAGAGGGATGATGAGAGGGTTAACTGAGATAAAATTTGTAAGTATTTGCAACTGTCTCTAGCACATTATTTAGCATGTGCTAAATAATGACTTGTTATTACTTTTATTATTATTGACTATAATATCCATCAGTAACACCCATTAGAGAGCTACCGGATCAGCTCTGGGCTTCTTTTTTATGGCAAGTTGTATTACCGGTATTTTTTTCCTAGCTATAATATTTTGAGTTATAATTTACATAAAACAGTGTGTATAATAAGTTTAATTTGTGTAATGTATTGACTTAATACACTTATATATTGTGAAATAATTAAAATAGTAGTGTTAATTAATACCTCTACTACTTCACATAATTACCATTTTCTTTATTGTGGTGAGAATATTTAAGATCTACTTCTCTTAGCAACTCTCAAGAATATTTATATTGCTATATTTGATTTGCTAATGTTTTATTTTTAGATTTTTGCATCTGTGTTTATCAAGGATATTGGTCTGTAGGGTTTTTTTTGTTTTTGCTGTTTGTGTGTGTATGTGTGTTATCT
The DNA here is from genome assembly GCA_004027555.1 of Craseonycteris thonglongyai. Taxonomy (NCBI): domain Eukaryota; kingdom Metazoa; phylum Chordata; class Mammalia; order Chiroptera; family Craseonycteridae; genus Craseonycteris; species Craseonycteris thonglongyai. Next base: position 5,715 of record PVKE010026991.1, read on the forward strand.
TCAGCAAGCTTAGGTATCCGGGTAATGTTGGTCGCATACAATGAGCTGAAAAGTATTCACTCTTCAATTTTTTTGGAAAGTTCAAGGTACTAAATTCTCTTTGAATGTTTAGTAGAATTCACTAGTGAAGCTGTATGGTTCCAGACTTCTGCTTTTGGGGAGGTTTTGAACGAGTGTTTTGATTTTCTTACTGTTGATAAATGTATTTAGATTATCCAGTTCTTGATTCAGTCTCGGCTATGCTATATGTTTTTAAAAATTTGTTCATTTCTTCTAGGTTATTAAATTTGATGGCATATACTTCATAGTATTCTCATATGATACTTTGTATTTCTGTGATGTCAGTTGTAATTTCTTCTCTTTCATTTCTAATTTTGGTTTTGTGTGTTTCTCTTTTTACCTCAGTGAGTCTAGCTGGGATTTGTCAATTTTATCAATCTTTTTGAAGAACTAGCTCTTTGTGCATTATTTTGTTGTTGTTGTTCTTCTCTGTTTTATTTAGTTCTGCTCTAATTTTAATTATTGCCTTCTTTCTGCTGACTGGGTTTTATTTGTTCTTCTAGTTCTTTAAGATGTAATGTTTGGTTGGTTATTTGGGATTTTTCTTATTTCTTGAGATAGGCTTGTAATGGTATAAATTTCCCTCTTCATACTGGTTTTGCTGCATCCTAATAGTTTTGATAGATTGTTGTTGTCATTTTCATTAATTTGTATTTATTTTTGATCTTTTAAAAAATTTCTTTCTTAATCCAGTCACTTTTTAATAGCAAGTTATTTAATCTCCATGTATATATGGTTTATTCCACCTTCTTTTCGAAGTTGATCTCCAATTTTAAAGCTTTGTGGTCAGAGAATATGCTTGGTGTGATTTCAGTTTCCTTAAATTTTCTAAGGTTCATCTTATAACCTAGCATATAGCCTATCCTTGAGAATGTTTCACGTGCACTGGAAAATAATGTATAATATTGTGTTCTAAGATGAAGTAATCTGAAAATGTCAATAAAATTCATTTGCAATCATGTATCATTTAAGACTGATATTTTCTTACTGATTTTCTGTTTGGATGATCTATCCATGGCAGTCAATGGGGTATTTAGGTCCAGTATTCAATTGTGTGTGTGTGTATTTTTTTTTAAGATTTATTTTATTGTTTTTGACAGAGAGACAGAGACAGAGAGAGACAGAGACAGAGAGAGACAGAGACAGAGAGAGATAGAGAGAAGGGGGAGGGCCCAGAGCAGTCTCTGTAGTTGTACATCATCAGTTTACAACATGGTTTTGTTCCACACAGGTGGGCAGGAGCGGCGCAGGGCAGACACTGGGCCAAGGGGCTCCAGCATGGGAAGCACACCCCAGTTCAGCATATGGGTCTGCACAAACTGGGGCCAGAACTCAATCCTCAGACCCTGGGGCTGCAAAGTGAGCGGTAACCCACTGAGCCATCCCAGCATCCCCTCAGTTGTGTTTTTCAGTATCGCCCTTTAATTCTGTTAGTAGTTGCTTTATAAATTTTGGTGCTTGCTGATTGGAGTCATAAGTATTTATGTGTGAGGTCTTCTTATTCCCTTTATAATTATGTAGTATCTATCTTTGTCTCTTGCTACTTTTTTTTTATACTGAAGTCGATTTCATCAGATATAAGTATGACTACACCTGTTTCTTTGGGTGCTATTTGCTTGGAGTATTGTTTTCTACTCTTTAACTGTGAGTCTATATTTGTCCTTGTAGCTGAAATGCATCTCTTGGAGGAAGCATATGGTTGGATTTTATTTTTTGATCCAATATGCTACCCTATGCCTTTTTATTGGTGAGTTCTGTCCATTCACATTTGGGATGATAATTAATATATCAGGATTTCCTCTTGTCTTTTTATCTTTTGTTTTTTGGTAGCTCTGTGTTTTCACTATTTTGTTGCCTTTTTTTCTGTCTGTTATTTTAGTTTAGCTGCATTCTGTGATTATCTCATCTGTTTCTTCTTTTTTTAACAAGGTCTGTGAACTCATCCTAGAAAAAGTACTGCGTATCCCAATGCTGAATATCACTATGGTCACCTTCAAAGTACTCCATTTAGAAAGCTATGCAACATCACCACCTAGTCCACCCTTCAAAGCAATTTGGGAATTCTTTTTCTGGAATGGCCATCAGAGCCATTGTTGTATTACCCTTCATGTTCTGAATATCATCAATTTATACAACATTTCTGTTTAAAATGAAAGTAAAGAAAAAATTCAATGGGGGCTAGATCAGATGAGCAGGGAGGGCATTCAAATACAGTTATTTGTTTACTGGCTAAAAACTCCCCCATAGGCTGCTGTGTGAGCTGTGCATTGTCACGATGCAAGAACCATGAGTTGTTGGTGAAAAGTTCAGGTCTCTTTGGTCCAACATTTTCATGCAACCTTTTGAGCACTTCCAAATAGCACTTGGTTGGCTGCTTGTCCACTTGGTACAAATTCATAAAAACAATTCCTTTAATATCAAAAAGAGGTAGGTGAGCAACATTATTTTGACTCTTGATTTGGACTGACAGAACTTTTTTGGTCATGGAGAATTGGCTGACTTCCATTGTGTACTTTGACATTTGTTTCAGGGTCATATTGGTATACCTGTCTTTCATCACTAGTGATAATATGGTGCAAAACATCGTCTTGCCTCTCCAAAAAGTCTTGGAAAACTTTTATTCTCCTTTACTTTTTTCATAGGTGAGCTCCTTTGGGACCATTTTTGCACACACCATTCTCATGCCAAGGTTTTCAGTTAAGGTTTTCCTAACTGCTTCTCTATTGATGTTTATTTGGTCTGCTATGCTTTTCACATTTAGCTGATGATTTTGAAGCACAATTTAACACGTTTTTTGCAGTGTTTTTGTCAGTTCTGCTTATTACTGGCTGCCCTGGCCTCTCTTCATCAGTGACACTTTCTCTCCCCTCAGAAAAACGTTTCATCCATGTGTACACTGCCTTTTTCTTCATGGCATTATCCTCATCGACTTGAACGAACACGTCCCTGATTTGACTTCTACTCTTGCTAAGCTTAACGATAAATTTAATGTTTGTTCATTGCTTTAATTCAAGCCCCAACATTTTCACGACAGCACACAAAAATACAACAACAATAATGAAAGCCACTCAGCAAGACACCACCACATGTTGACACAAACACAGCTGTGAGACACTGATGTACAAAGGTTATGAAACCTTGCTGAGTTGTTTGTACAGTACTGCTAACCTAAAGGCACGGTGGCAAGTTTGTGAACTTAGTTGTCATACCTCCATATACTATTAAGGCACTCTTTATATTTATTCATTTTTTCAGATGTTTCATCTACATTTTAGAATCAAATATAGGTAGCTACCTCTACCTAAGCTTTTCATGTAATATTTGCTGGTGGTTCCATAAAATGTTTGCACTTAGATATTTAAAAATAAATAGCAGGGATGGCAGGGCGGCTCAGCAGATTGAGCGCTTGCCTTTCAATCCTAAAGTTTGGGGATCGAATCCTGGCTCTGCCTGTCCTAACACATATGCTGAACAGCGGTGCAACTGGTAACCACTGGGATGGCTGTGAAAGTTCTCACCTCCCATGCAGAAGGCCCCTAGTTTGGTTCTTGCCCCATGTGGCCTCACATCCACATGTGTGGAATGAAGCGATGTCATAACTAATGATGTGCAACCATGGAGACTGCTCTGGGTGCTTCCTTCTTCTCTCTCTCATCTTCTCTCAAACAACAAAATAAAATAAAAATCTTTACAAAAAACGGAAATAAACAGGAAAGATTTTTTTCACAAAGAGTGACTATTATACAGTAGTTTTTTAAATAAGTAGTTTGAACCTAAAGTACTGAGAGTCGTCATTTAAATCTAGTCCCTATCTTTAAAAAAAAATATTTCAATTTCTGAGGGAGAACAACGTGGTCCTTGAGTGTAATGATAGAGACACTGATTGTCTTTGTTCTGATCTATCTTTCGAAACATATTTGTATGTGGAATAGCCTTAGAAGAGATAGTCTTCCTAGAGGGCAGAGGGCAGATTTGTTTACTGCCCAGTGTAATAAAGATAACGACTCTGTCTAGAATGAATGTCTGGCAGACTTGCTTTTATTTTAATATAAAAGATTCAGGTCCCCTGGGCTCAGTGTTCTTCATGTAAACACAAACCCACTGTGTGCATAACATCTACTTGGGTTTCTCATATCACCAGGGGAGCCAAGGCAAACATAAATCTCATGTTACTCTCTGTGCTGTGAGTAACACAGACTTCATCTCTACCCAGAAGTTTTCTGTCTCTTTCATGTTTCCATCTGTGAACCTGTAGCAGGCTAACCGGGTAGTTTACAAATGGGGTTCTTGACGATCCATAGCTTGTGGTTTATACATAATTGAAGATAAACTGTTTTTCTCAAGCATTGACTTCGTGTAGTCATGGAATCATACCAGAGCAGAGTTGATGCTATCAGTTAGAAGGATTTGATAGGGAGACAAGAACTCCAGCCAAACGCAGCTGTCTACAAAAGTAGTCAAAATAATCAGACCAATCAAACCATATTCTCATGTTTTACCTATTCTAATGTTGCCCCACAAATAGCAAGCTGTTCGTGTTCCTCATATGCTTAAGTTCTTTCTACTTCCTGATGCTTCTAGGGTAAAATCATTAGTGTGGCACGTGGGGCCATAATTAATACAGGCCAAATCTTTCTGACCTCATTTTCTTCTCCTTCCTCTGTCCTGGTTCCTGTTTCATTAAACTTCTCACTATTTCTTGGCTGTCCCCAATCTTCTAACTACTAGGAACATGTGTACATGGTCTTCTTTCCCCTACATAGTCCTGCTCTATGCAGTGGTCAGAAATATGTAGTGAGAGACTGCTTGGAGACAGTTGGTATGCTCAATGTGGTCAGAACAAATACTTCCTAGCCTTATGAAGACTACAATCTGGAGGATCCTCTGCTTTAAGAACTAACTAGCTAAAATCGAATATCTTATTTTTTTCCAAAGATTTATTTTATTGGTTTTGACAGAGACAGAGAGAAGGGGGAGGATCAAGAGCAGTCTCCATAGTTGTATGTCATCAGTTTTCGACATGGTTTTGTTCCACACAGGTGGGCGGGGGCCACGTGGGAAGAAACTGGGCCAGGGGCCTCCTGTATGGGAGGCATGTCCCCTCAAGCCAGGGGCCAAAAAAGGGAAGTAAGAACCAAACTGGGGGACTCCTGCACAGGAAGCACACCCCAGTTCAGCATAGCATAGGTCTGCACAGGCCAGGGCCAGGATTTGATCCTTGGTACTTGGGGCTACAAAGCAAGCACTTAACCCACTGAGCCATCCTGGCTTCCCCTGAAAGCTGGTGCCTTCATGGAAGCCTTTGCACTCTTTTCTAGGTGTACTTGGTTTTCTCTCCTCCGTGCTTCCACATGGTATTTGACCACTATCATCCTTTTATCCTCACTACCTATGTCAGTACCTGACACATACTTGGTAGGTGCTTAATAAATGTTTAAGGACAAAAGGAAGAAGGATGAACAAAAAAGAAAAGATATTGATATTGTACACTGGTTGACATACTCTCATGATAAGAAGAAGATTGGGATAATGCTTAGACTTCTCTTATTTCATTTGTTTTTACCCTACATGACTTGGGATATGATTCAAAGCCCAGAGGCAAGGTTGCTTCTCAGCACTAGTTCTTACTTTTTACCCAGAGAGTTACAGATAACCTTTGATTAAGAGACAACCTTGAGTAATGGAGAGCACAAGAGCTTTAACAGAAGCTGAGTGAAGGCTGGGCCACACTGTATTTGAGAATAGAGAACACCATGACAATAATGAAAATGTAAAGAGATGAAGAAAATGGATTTTCTCGGGATTCCTCTCTGGAAAGACACTATAAAAGGTTGGGATGAGTATTTAATTAATTTTGTTTGGATGAGGGAATAGCAAAGTAGCTGAAAACACTAACCAGCTTTCTCAGAAAACCGAACAAGCCAACTGCAGGGCTCTGGTTCCCACCGGGGGCATATAAGTTAGAAGCCCGAAGAGGAAAAGCTGGGCACTGCTATTAGGGGTTTTTCTTCCTGATCCTCCCCCAGCCATTCCATCAGCCTCGTTGCTAAATAAATAATGTATAAAGAGTTTACAGTTGTTCAATGTCCTGGTGTAGAGAATGGAGTGGGTCTTTTGTTCTGGCCGTATGCTTTGGAATGACACAGGCCTGGGCTAAAATCTTAATTTGATAATGGGACTTAATCTCTCCAGGCAGGATTAACTACATAAATTGTGGGATCCAGTGTACAATTAAAATGTGCAGCCTTTGTTCAAAAACTATTAAGAATTTTAAGATTGTAAGAGTGAAGCATTAAAACAAACATGGGCACCTTTCTAAGTGAGGGGCTCTGTCACCACAGAGATCACATATACCCTGTCTCTGAGCTTCAGATTCCTTACGTGAAAATTGTTAATGAAAATGACTCCTTCACAAAGCTCTTGTAAGGGGCACACGAGTTACCAGGTAAAAAGTGCCCAGCCTATTATGACCATTCAATAATTATTGGTTCTCTTCTTCCTACCCCTCCTCTCTTTTCTCTCTTTCCCCCACACCTTTCATTATAATGGGGATAATATGTTAAATATACCTATGCTGTTGGTTACATTAACTATCAAAGAAGCAAATATAATGTACTTGTAGATAATGTTGGAGATAACTTTCTATAATAACAAAGACAGCACAGGAAGATTGAAATCCATGAATTATCTCAAATTACCTCCTAAGCCATAACATAAAATTTCTTCCCATCAATTATCTTTTAACAAGAATTAATAGGAATCAATTTTTCTAGTGCCATATTACAATTACATAATATAGTACTGGCCTTAGAATAAAGATCTTTTCTTAGTTTAATTCCATATACATTAGAGCACTCTGCTTTAGCTATCTTGAAATTCAGTGCACATTCACAAAACAATGGTATCTCCTGTCTGCATATTTTTAACAGAATATAAATCAGAAGAATTGATTTTATTTTGTTTATTTTTTATAGTCAATCCAGACCATAGCATACCAAATGCCCTGAATATAAAACTAAGGATTTTATATGAAATTCACTCCTGAAACTATTGGGAAAATGCCAAAGTGTCTGTTATGTAAATTAAATATCAGCCTTGGGCATCTATGAGTTATGGGTCAGTCACATTATACAGTAAAATGTTTTACTTTCTCTTAACTAGCACAGATTCCCTCTGGACTTAAAGTAAGAGTCACTCACAATCACATATTTAAGTACAGAAAATGCAAATGACATTGCTACTGAAACCCAGTCATGACACCGAAGAATACAAATTTTATAGTCATTGAAGATTATATTTTCACATACATTTTCTGATACTTCTGTTTTACTTGTCATAAGGGTTGATGCTTTTCTTTCAAAACGCTTATGTCTATAAAAGATGCATAGTAAAATTGAATTAAATTTTAACATAAGAACATATACAATTAATCTTAGCATATTTATAAGCTCATATTAATTACCTTGTTCATATACCAAAAGACTCATTCTTATCTCTTTATAAAATTTAACAAAAAGCATTATGTATATTTAAATATATCTACACATATATATTTAGATGTGTGTATATTTAAATAATGTGTGCATATCTGAGAAGAAGAAAAGATCCTTGACCTTTCTCAATCTATTTTTAATGGAATTTAAATAGCCTCCAAAGAAAGATAATCTTTGTTCTCCTCGGGTGCTATTATATAATAAAGCCTTCTTTGTTAACTTCATCAAAGCAGGAGTTGAGTGGTGTAAGAGCTTCCTCAAACCCTACAAATATAAATGCAATTGCGTCAGTCTGTGTAATTTAAAATGAGGATAATAATTCCCATTCTGCCTATTTCTAAGGGTCATGATGAGGACCAATGTAAATAAAATGTAAGAACGCTTTCTTCATGCTCTAAAGTGTGAGTGTGTGGGATACAGGAAAGGGGTGACATGGTTGTTTTTAAGTATTGTGAAACATCACTTAATTAATGAATGATTGCCTATAACACTGTGTTAGCTGCAAAGTGCTACCCTGTAACAATGGCACCAACATTGTGTTTGCAATGTATGATGATATAGTTCACTGCAGAAACTGTGAACTCCACATGGTATATAATGATCCTTTTCCCAAACACCCCTCAAAATGCTTGTTACTAATTTTAATGGCTAAAAAAAAAAAAAAAAAGTTTTTTTACTTAAAACTGGGGGCTAGCACTATAACTTTTGCCATGGGTTAATTAATTTTCTTTTAAGGTTTATTTTATTGATGAGGGAAAGTAGGAGAGAGAGAGAGAGAGAGAGAGAGAGAAGGGGGAGGGCCCAGAACAGTCTCCATAGCTGTACATCATTATTTGTGACATTGTTTTATTCTACACAGGTGGATGTTGGGCTGTGTGGAAAGGGAACGAAGCTGGGGGCCTCCTGCATGGGAGGTGAGAACTTTTGCAATGATCTGGGCAGTTACCAGCTTTGCCACAGTTCAGCATATGGGTTTGCGTGGGCCTGGACTGGGATTTGATCCCTGGACCTAGGGGTTGCAAGGCAAGTGCTCAACCTGTGCAGATATCCCAGCATCCCCTCATAATTTAGTATACTTTTAAAATTCAAAACAATCTCACTGCTGTGCAACAAATACATTATTTTTTAATGTTTGTAAATGCGTACATTATTCTTTTTTTATTGTTTTTGATGGAGACAGAGAGAACTTACTCTTTTACAAAGACTAATTCTTGCTACTTCTGAGTTTTATATGTCGCTTAACACTTTTTCCATGTAAATTCATGTGTACCAGGAATCACATTCTTAAAATTGTTTACCCTTAAGTAAGGATCTAACTAACTCCACTGACTAATTAGAAGGTATAGATGTTTTATAGTGATGTTCACTGTGGTAAAATCCCATATACACAGATCTGAGTTTGGAAACAAATAAACATAGATATTCAGGAAAAAAAATACATTCTGAAGTTAATGTATCTAAAATAAATAAACAAACAAACAAACAAATAAATGACACTGAGAAAATTACAAAATTGATCTCCTGACTCTCTGGAATGAGAGGATTTTTGAAAGACATGCCAGTCCTGATGTTCCCTAATGGGATGAGTCTATGTGGGCTTTGAAAGTGAATTTTGACAACTCAAGTAGAAAGTTGTGTCTTAGAAAATCACACCTGGACTTTATGTTTAAAACCTCAAGTCTCTGGAATGGTCGGTCATCTGTTGATACAAATGCTAACCATGAAACAATTAAGTTTTACATGACAAAGAAGTGATGTAGGAAAAAGAAATAGAAGATGACTTCATGTGTATGGTGTGTCTACTATATACTAAGTATTATACTAAGTGACTTATATTGAATATTTTATTAAAAGAGAAAGAGCCCCCCAAATATCTGACAAATTGTACACATACCATCAAAGACTTACTTCCAGGTTAAGTGTGAATTCAGATGTATATGACACTGCTAACTAGTCAGTTCTTAACTAAAATATTACAAATAATAGAGAATTTTGTCTACAGTAATCAAGACACTATGGTATTGGAAGTAGGATAAACACACAGATCAATGGAATGAAATAGAGAAACGAGAAATAGATCCACATAAGTGAGCTCGACTAATTTTTGACAAAGGTGCAAAAGCAATTCAATGACAAAGAATAATCTTTTCAGTAAATGTTGATGGAACAATTGAATATAAATAGAAAAGTAATCTAAATCTTACCTTTTATAAAACTATGAACTCAAAATGGATCATAGACCTAAATGTAAAATGAAAAACTACAAAACTTTTAGAAGAAAACATAGGAGAAAATATGACTTAGGATTTGACCAAGAGTTCCGAGTATGCTACCAAAAGCAAGGACAAAAACATCAATAAACTAGATTTCATAAAAATCTAAAACTCTTGTTGTGAGAGATCTTGTTAAAGTGAAAAGACAAACCACTAACTAGAGAAGAATATTTGCAAATTGTATATCTGAGAAAAGACTTGTAAGGTAAATATGTAAAGACCTCTCTAAATTTAACAGCAAGAGAACACAAAATCCAATTAAAAAATGGGCAAAAGACTTGAACAGATAATTCACCAACAAGGATGTGAAGATGAAAAATAAGTACATGACGAGATATTCATTATTACTAGCCATTAAGGAAGTGCAAATAAAGCCACCGTGGTCTACCATTTCATGCCTACCATAATGACTAAAACAAAAAATTCTGACAATATCAAGTGCTACCAAGAATGTGGAGCTGCTAGATCTCTCATCCACTGCTGGAGAGGACATGAAATGATAAAAACACTGTTTTCCAGCAGATGGACACTTTATAAAGTGAAACATTCGCTCACAATTCAACCCAGCAAATGCACTTTTGGGTATTTATTGTAGAGAAATGAAAACCTATGTCCACACTAGAACCTGTGTGCAAATATTCATTACAGCTTCTCTGTAATATCCTCAAACTGAAAACAACCCATATGTCCTTTGGTGGATGAATAGATTTTAAAACTTGTCTATGCACTGGAATAAAAAGGAACAAACTTGATATATGTGACCACAGACGACTTCAGGGGCATTGTGCTGAGTGAAAGAAGTCAGTTTGAAGGGTTACATACTGTACGTAGGGCTCTATTTATATAATAGTCAATGACAAAATTATAGTGATGAAGAACAGGTGAGTGTTTGGCCACAAATTAGCACGGGGAAAAGGGTCTGATGATAACAGGCTAGTGTGAGGGACTTTTTCTGGGGTGACATAGCAGTATCCTTATTGTGGAGGTGGTTACATTATATAAATCTGTACGTGTGATAAAATTTCATAGAACTATACACATACATGTAAAAAGAGGGAATGGAAAAGCTGGTGAAATTGGAACAAGTTCTGTAATTTCCTTAGTAGCATTATACCAATGACAGTTTCCTGGTTTGAATATTTAATGTAGAGTCCTCAGGTATAAAGCCAGATGAAGAAAGCATAGAAAATATATGAACTGTTTTTTCAATTTCTTGTGAGTCTTAAATTATTTCAAAATAAAAAGTTTTCTTTTTAAGTACTACTATATGATGTGACTGAGCCATAAATTTGCTTCCACCTGCAACTTCATTTGTATGAATATCTATGCTGGTTAGAAAAGAAAAACACCTTGACACATCTAAGATATTCAAATCCATACTTCAAAGAAATGTAAAGAACTAAATTTCTGAGTGAATTTTCTAGTAATAATATCTTCTAGAAATAATGTTCACAAAAACAGGGTGGGGTGGAGGGGGGCAAATAATGCTTTATGAGTGTGGCAAGAGCTTTGGAAGTGAAAGAAAGAGGAAGTAAGATCAGAAGCTAAAACCACAGGCTACAATTAGAGATAAATTCAGGGAAAATTGGAGTTGCCAGGAAAAGTTTAGTGATGAGCTTTATTAGGCATTGAGTGAAGTGAAAGGCAAAGGTTACAATTTTGACTTCAAATTGCTATTTCTGTAACTTGATGCCCTTTAAGTTAATGATTGAACAATTTGGAATTTAAGTTCTGGTCTTAAAAACAAAAGCATGGAAATTCTTATCTATTTCATAGGCTGAAAAGATTATAAGTTATTCCATTATTCTCTTAAAATTTCTCTCGAAATTCAAGGAGTTGGGAGTATTCTGTGATTATTGTAGTGTCTTCGTGTGTGTGAAGTTGTTTACAAATTCTCTTAGCAACTTGGAATTCTAAATAGACTTGGCTCATGATTTTAAATGATTCTCCAACCTAAACAAAATAAATGTCTACAAAGTTACAATATGGACGATGGTTACAATCTCCTTAGATTTTTTTTTTTTCTTCTGAAGAGGATATGCTAGCATTCTCCATCTTTCCTCTAAAGTAAAGATTATAAGGCAATGATGTCAGAAAATTGGGTGTTTGCGATATGAAAGACAAGGATCAGTTCTTGGATGAATATTCAGTGCACCTGATTATAGACACTGATGCAGCCACCATTGCAGCAAATGAACTGCAACCTCATGTTTTGAATTATTGAAGCAGTGGCTTGAAAGGATTCAGCATAAGCAGATGCATTGCCTTCCTTCGTGAGATTGATGAGAACTCAGCTCTGCTCACCATACTCCAGTGCAGAGGGCTGGAGGGTGTTCAGCATGCTGAGAAAGGTCAAAATAAGATGGTATCAGTTCTAAACCTAAAAATTCCAGACTCCTTGCTATGCATTACAACGAATGACGAAAAGCTATGTTTTGATGAGTAGCTAGCATCCAAAGGACAAGCCGGAGGCATAAAGAAAAAGAAACTACTATGACTCAGACCATTTACCACCTTCCAGAGCATATGAAGGAGCGTAGTGCTGGGTGCCAACTCATTCCTGAAACATTATCGTCTCAAAACTGATGCACAGCTTAAATAGTGGAGATTCCAACATAGAAAATGCGTTACTATATTTGGCCTTTTGGGGGCAAATATTCCAGAAACAAAACACCAAAGTGATTTTGCTATTCAAATAGATTGTGAAGTGTTTGTTTTTTTTTAATACCAAAGACTGCAGTCACATTTCACTGTAGACAGAAGTCTAAAAGTTTAGGGAAAGTACTAATTAGGCAGAATATTAGTTTTCTGAGAAAACAATCATACTAGTGACCAAATACACGTAATTCTTAAGTTGTGCTTATCTCTCTGGGTAAACCAGACAGCTCCAAACTGTATAACATGGTTTAGTATATGAGAATAACCTCGGTCAAAATTGTTAGATGATGACTCTTCAAACTGAGATAGTGGGAACTTGATAAGATGAAACCCTCCCCATCCCCACACCTGCGTATGTGCTTTCTGTTAGCATATCATATTGATCAGAACTAGAATTCTACCACTCTCTTTCCCACAGTTTTTTCCCCTCATTTGACTCCCTCTACCATCAGAGATCACAAAGAACGTAACTTATTTTTTGAATAATTTGGCTTTTGGAAATAGAAAATATGAATAGTAATGTGCTTGTATAAACACACACACAATTTCTTCCCTTGGAGGTTTTTTAAAGAGATTTTTGTTTTTAAAGATTTATTTTGGTTTTGACAGAGCGACAGAGAGAAGGGGGAGGGCCCAGAGCAGTCTTCATAGTTGTACCTCATCAGTTTTTGACATAGTTTTGTTCCACACAGGTGGGCGGGGGCTGCACAGGGTAGAAACTGGGCTGGGGGCCTCCTGCATGAGAGGCACGCCCCCTCAAGCCAGGGGCTGAACCAGGGGGTGAGAACCAAACTGGGGGCCTCCTGCATGAGAAGCACACCCCAGTTCAACATATGGATCCACACGGGCCAGGACTGGGATTCGATCCTCGGTCCTCGGGGGTTCAAAGAGAGCGCTTAACCCACTGAGCCATCCCAGCTTTCCCATTCCCTTGGAATTTTTATGTGAATTTTTTTTATCCTCAGCCAAATTAAATGATAGGGCTTACAATAAACCTTCCTTTGAGACCCCATGATTGGAAATCTCTTGAAAAAAGGAAGAGCGATATTTATTATCAGTGATTTAGAATGCCAAATACTTATCAGTAATTTAAAATGCCCACATTAATACAAAAGGCTAAGTTAGTTTATTAGTTTCTTTTCCATCCTTCTTATTAATATTTGATAAGTATGTAAAAATATATGTAATAAATTATTTGAGACACTTACTAACCTACCTCCAACTTAAGAATAATGTTAATAATATAACACCTACCTGCGTCCCTTCCCCTGAAAGACCGCTTTAAGGCCTCCCTCCATCCCAAGAGGTACTATAATCCTAAAACGTGTGTTTATCCTTTTCTTGCTTTCCCTTACCCTGTTTCGTTTTATCACAATGTATTTAGCTCTAAACAATATACTGTTTGATTTCTTGGTTTGGAGACTTGTAAAAATGGTAATCCACTCTGCACACTCTTCTGTCATTACCTTTGTTTAAGCAACATTTTGTTTCAAGAATTTGTTTATGTTGTTGCATATCATTATAGACCATTCATTTTCACTGCTGCATGAAGTTACATTGTACAAATATTCTGCAATTTAATGATTTATGACCTGTCAATAGACATTTGGGACATTCTAACTGCCACCCAGTTACCCAAACCCTATCATTGACCATTTAAGATTGGGTAAACCTGACTATCAATAGGCTGAAAAGTTGCTTGATACATTATAGTCCTTTGTAAGGAATAACCCAAAGAAGCTCCTTAGGTCCTTCCGATCACAGATGCTCAGCTCTTTACTGAGCCACACTACTGGTTCTAGTATTTATTCCCTCCCTTTTTAAAAAAAATTTATTGGGGTAACATTGGTTGGTAACAATTACATAGGTTCCAGGTTTAACACTCTACAGTACATAGTCCATGTATTGTATTGTGTGCTCAGCACCCAGAGTCAGTTCTCTTTCCATCACCGTATATTTGATGCTCCCCTCCCTACTCCTCAAACCCTCCCCCTTATCCTCAGGTAACCACTAAACTGTTGACTGTGTCCATGAATTTTTGTTTCTTTGTTACTTTCAGTTTTATATTCCACCTATAAGTGAGCTCATATGATTCTTGATTTTTTTCAGTCTTACTTACTTATCTCACTTAATATTATGATTTCAAGGTCTGTCCATGTTGTCACAAATGGCTATATTTTATCTTTTCTTATTCTGAGTAATATTCCATTGTGTAAATATACCACAACTTCTTTATCCAGCCATCTATCAAAGGACACTGGTTGTTTCCATGACTTGGCCACCACGAAGAGTGCTGCAATGAACATTAGGGTACATATATCTTTGCAAACTAACGTTTTCAAGTTTTGGGGGTAGATACTCAGAAACCTTCCCTTTTTTGTACACGTTTGTAACACTATAATCTGTTTCATGTTTGTTTTGAATGAACATGGTCTGAGTTTTGGGATCTTACAGGGAAACATATTTTCTATAATGGGAAGAGTTTGTGCTTTGAATTTTGTCACATCTGGATTCAAATCTGATATTGCGGCTTTCAATGAGATCTTAGACAATTTACTTAACTTCCCAAAATGTTAGTTTCTGCTTTGAAAAAATACAAAAAATAATCCATATACAAGGTCTGACAATTAAGTTTGTGAACTTGCCACTACACACTTATATTAGCAGTACTGTACAAACAACTCAGTAAGGTTTCATCACCTCAGTATAGCAGTGTCTCACAGCTGTGTTTGTGTTAACATGTGGTGGTGTCTTGATGAGTGACGTTCATTATCATCGTGTGTTTTTGTGTGCCGTTGTGAGAACATTGGAGCTTGAATTAGAGCAATGAACAAAAGTTAAATTTCTTGCTAAACTTGAGAAAAATGGAAGTGAAATCAGTGACATATTAGTCCAAATTGATGAGAATAATGCCATAAAGAAAACGGCAGTGTGTAAATGGATTAAACATTTTTCTGAGCAGAGATAAAATGTCACTGATGAAAAGATGTCAGGGCAGCCAGTAACGAGCAGAAAGAAAAAAGAATCCAAAAAATTAGAATAGTTAGGTGGCCTCTGGGACAATATCAACCATAACAACATTCACATCATAGGGGTACCAGAAGTAGGAGAGAGCAAGGAATTGAAAACCTATTTGAAAAAAACAATGACAGAAAACTTTCCTAACCTGGCAAAAGAAATAGACATGCAAGCCTAGGGAGCACAGAGTCCCAAACAAGATGAATTCAAGGAGGCCCACACCATGACACATCATAATTGAAATGCCAAACATTAAAGACAAAGAAAGATTTTGAACGCAGCAAGAGAAAAACAGTTACCTACAGGGCTCTTCCATAATACTGTCAGCTAATTTCTCAACAGAAATGTAGCAGGCCAGAAGGGATTGGCATAACATACTCAAAGTGATGAAAAGTAAGAACTTACAACCAAGATTTCCCAGCAAACTGTATTTATTTATTTATTATTGTTAAATTTATTAGAATGACATTGGTTAGTAAAAATTACATAGGTTTCAGGTGTATAACTCTATAATACTGTGTCCATGTGTAACAATATGTTTCACCACCCAAAGTCAGCTTTCTTTACATCACCATATATTTAGCTCCCCCTCCTATCTTTAGAATGGAAGAACGGATAGGAGAGTTTTGCAGACAAAAAGGAAAGAAAGAAAGAAAGAAAGAAAGAAAGAAAGAAAGAAAGAAAGAAAGAAAGAAAGAA
>PVKE010026992.1:5745-22021 GCA_004027555.1 Craseonycteris thonglongyai
GAGGGGAGAGAAGGGGAGGGAAGGGGAGGGAAGGGGAGGGAAAGGAAGGGGAAGGGGAGGGAAAGGAAGGGAAAGGAATGGCAGGGAAGGGAAAGGGATTTTGAGAAATACAGTAAAAGAGTAAAGATGGAGAGGTCAAAATATCGCTTTTAGTGGTAGTGGTGCAGATAACATCGGAGACTGCAACTTGTTACCTGATAATTTCCTACATACAGACACGTTGCAGCACATACAAGAGGAACATGACTCTGCTGATGCAGACCCACCTGCCCTAGACATTGTTTTTCCCTGAGAAGAAGAGACACCACACTTAGGACCTTGAACAGAACCTCTCTGAGCAATCAAGAAATCAGCAGACTTCCAATGAGGCGCCTTATTCCACTTCTGGCAGGAAGAGAGTAATGGGCAGGGCAAAGGGCCGTAGAACTACTCATATGCTTTGGGAAAATCACTTTTCATGGAAAGCAAGAGTAGAGGAGTATGTTCTCTCTCAGTGGAAGGGACCAGTCACCATGCATCAGTACATTCGCCAGCTCAGAGAGCACTCATATTGGGCACTCCACAGCTATCATCCTGTGGAAAGGGCATATATCACTCAACCCCATGCTTTAGAAGCATCACCTTTCTTAAGACCATGCAAGCCACTTACACATTCAGTAGCTTCTGGGAAAAGAGTAAAATACAGAAGATGTGAAAACCAGAAACAAATGAGGACCTCAGAATCTATTTCTACTTAAAGGGCCTATTAAATTTTCTGGGTTAGACTAAATAAATTCCCTTTATCCCACCCAAAGTGTGGAGCTCATGTGTTATATCATTAGTCAATAAAGTCAGAAAAGACATGCATTTTCTCTGCACATCTGAGTGTAGAGAAGAGAATTTTGCAAGTACCAAACTATATAAACGTTTTATGCAGTTTATAAACCAAGCGCATTATAAAACAGGGCAATAAAAATTATAAATCAATGAAATTAAAATAAATAAAGTAGTAGATATAACTAGTCTCCTGAGAGTCAGCACCACTAAAACCAATCACAAAACTTTGCTTCAAGTTTCCTAAAAACTAAGTCAAAGATTTCTTAGCCCCTGAAAAAAAAGTTTGCATCTCAATTGATTCTCAGTTGACTCCTCCTCCATCTATACATTTGCAGTTTCAATCTGAATACTGTGATTTCTTAAACTAGAAATTTGAAGGAAATTGTGTAGACCAAATTTCATACTATAAAACCTGTTCTTGGACTTTAAACTAGAAATCTCTGGAACTGAATTAACATGTAGTCTACTAGGGTACAATTTAGGAAATTATTGTTTCATAGGCTCAGATGGTACCCCAATGGAATGAAGACTACACTAAGTCTGTGTTTCATTAAATTGCACCTTTGGGTTCTGTACTATTGGATAGTACCCTTCAGGTACTGGAATTCACCTGCTTGTTTCTGTTCTCTGTAGAATTTATGATAATTACCTATTAGCATGAGATTAGAAGTCAAATATTTTTAAATCAATCCTGAGGAAGAAAAAAAGAAAAGGATCAACTCTACTTGAATGAACACAAATACTACTTTCCCTAATTTGATCCCTATTACATAATAGTTAACAAAGCTAAGCATAATAGATTAATTTCTAAAAGTGAGTTAACTAGGGGAAGCCGGGATGGCTCAGTGGGTTAAGCACTCACTTTGCAGTGCAGGGGACCCAGTATCAAGTCCCGGTCCCGGCCCCAGCCTGTGCGGACCCATGTGCTGAACTGGAGAGTGCCCCCAGTTCAGTTCTCTCTCTGTCTCTGTATCTCTCTCTCTCTCTGTCAAAAACAATTTAAAAAACTTTTTAATTTAAAAGTGAGTTAACATTTCACATAAATAAAAGTGATTAATTAGTAAACTCAGGTGGACCTTCTTTTGTGTTTCAGGTGCCTCAAATTGATAATATCATTTTCTTCCTGAATCTAGGACTCAATAAAAAAGAAAACAACCTTGAATCGATATATAAACTCTGAGAATTTTTCACTGAGTACTATAGATTTTCACCGCCCAAATGGCAGGCACTAGCAACATATGATTTTTTGAATTTATATTTAAATTAATTCAAATTATTTGAGATTAAAAATTCAGTTCCTCAGTCACTCTAGCCACTTCAAGTGCTCAACAGCCACGTGTGACTAATGGCTATCATATGAGACAGCATAAACATTTCCAACATGGCATAAAGTTCTATTGAAAGTACTACAAAAGTCTATGAGATACTTTTTAAAGTAAATGCTAAAGTATTTATTTAAAAATAAGATAAAAGTGAAAGGTATATATATTTATTATCGATTAAAGACAGAAGAAATTATTTGTTGCTTGTTTCTGTCTTAATATGAACATTATGTTTTATGCTTATACTTGCTCATTCCAATAATCAGCCAAAATGAGTTCTGAAATCCTACACTCTGTTCCTGGCTTTGTAGTAGCCACTGCAAATACAACATGAGTTCAATTTAGTGGAGGAGAAATTCCCATAACAAATAATTACAATCCAATGAAATAGGAGCTATAATAAAGGTACAGAAAGAAGAACCCCTTGGGGATAAGAGGTGTAGGAAAAGGAGTGACATCGTAGTTGGATCTCAAAGCAGGATTAGGGTTTTCCAAATTCCATAAGAAAAAGATAGAGGGTACTCCAGATGGAGGAACTAGTCCATGCAAAGGCACAAGATACTAACAAGATATGTTTGAGGACTAAAGGAGGCTAAACTGTGGCGTGAAATTAGTGGGGGAGAGCTAAATGGAAGGTAATCAGATTAGCATTGTGAATTGGGGCCCAAGTGGAAATGTGCCATGCTATTAAGGTAGAACTTACTTTGCAGTGGCTATGGAATTAATAAAGGTTTTGGCATATAGCACATGTATGCTTAAAAAAATGAAACTAGCTTGTTGTAAACAATGTACTAGAGAAAATAAAAATGATTAAATGCATATGGGACAATTTTTTTAAGTTATGAATTTATATCACATGGCAAGGTACAACCAGATGCCAATTAGAAATGTTCCTATACACATATTCATATTCATATAAATACACATAAACATGTTTGTTAAGTAAACTTGTGATAATTTTGCAATATATACAAATATTTGAATCATTATGAACACCTGAAACTAATATAATGTGTGTCAATTATACCTCAATAAAAAATACTTATAGATTACCAAAAATAAACATAATTGTTAAATGCTAATAGACTATGTGGGTGTTTGAGTATGTAATTCGGAATCTAATTTATTTCTAGATTCACACACACCCATCACCTATTAAGTTCTCCCTCTATGTTAATGTCTCTGTTAACTGCCATTCCCACATTATCTCATATTAACTGTTAGCAACTACCCCAGGGGATAGGAACTATTTTCCTTATTTTAAAATGATGGCCCAGACAGCTTATGTGTCTTACCCTAAACCAGACAACTAGGAAGAGGCAGAACCAGACACTGAATTCAGGCATCTATAACTTTTAAAGCCCCTGATTTCAACTTCTAGTCAATATTGCCTTCCAGGAAGACATAATATACTTGATCCACAGAGCTTCAGAATGACACAAAATACAAAGAAAACATAAAAAACAAATAAAATAAAATATAATAATATTTAAAAAATCAAATAAAAAGTTTGAAACACTCTCACCATACCTCCATTATGGCTTGGTTTTAAAGATGTGTACACTGGACAAGACACATGTATTTAAACAAAGATGCACCATTGGAAGCACAAAGCAGGATGGGCTCCAATGACATGAATTCAAAGTTCTCTTCCAGTGGCT
Organism: Craseonycteris thonglongyai; assembly: GCA_004027555.1. NCBI lineage: Eukaryota > Metazoa > Chordata > Mammalia > Chiroptera > Craseonycteridae > Craseonycteris > Craseonycteris thonglongyai. The sequence continues at coordinate 9,545 of PVKE010026992.1, forward strand.
CTAACTAGAGTTACAATAATGTGATAATATTATGCAGACTCTTCTTTGTACACATTTACTTTCATTCTGTCTCACCAAGAGGGCAAAGACACCTCCAAAGTTCCTGCCCTAACCATCTCCATTACCTTGCCTTCAGACACTGATTTCAAGAGAAGTTACTGGAACTCTAAAGTAAAGAGGAAATCAGAGCTAAATAAGCCTTGCAGCAAGCTCAAGAGGCAGATAGCCAACTGCCCTACAAAAATGATTAATATTCAGGGGCATAATAGGAAGTGGAGGGTGAGCTGGTGGGGAAGGAGGAGGGAGGGAGAAGCATAGTTTATGAGCGAGCTTGGTGGGGGTAAGAGACTGAAATCCTCCCTGTCGTTTTGTTCCTCAGCTTGAAAAAGGATAGCAATCAACTTTTTTCCCTTCTCTTGCAAAACAACTACATTAACAAATATCTTCAAAGCTTCATTCTGTTATTGGCAGCACACTGATAATTATCTTGATTGACAGCTTGCATTTCCCAATGGTCCATCAATATGCACAAAGAGTCTATCATCCTTCTTGAGAGTTTCCACTGCTTGAAGATAACTATACTGAACAGTGTCCTGGAGTCCTGGAAGACATCAAGGTCGCTGCTAGTGTGACCTTTAAGAAGTCACAAAGCTCTGCTTGCTTCTGTGTCTAGGCAACAGCCATGGTATCACACAGACCCAGAGCACAGTCATCCCAATTCATTGCACATCAGCTCCTTGGTGCCACAGGGCATGAAGGTCAAGGTACTAGGTAGGGTCCATCGTGAGTGTAGCTTAAGGAACACAAAAGCTGAACAGACTGTGTTACAGATTTTTTTTTAAAGATTTATTTTATTGTTTTTGAAAGAGAGACAGAGAGAAGGGGGAGGGTCCAGAGCAGTCTCCATAGTTGCATGTCATCAGTTCTCAACATAGTTTCACTCCACACAGGTGGGCAGGGCTGGGCAGGGCGCTGCTCAGGGTGGGTACTGGGTCAGGGGCCTCTCTCATGGGAGGCACACCCCTGGGAGCTGGGGGCCAAACCAGGGAACCTCCCACATGGGAATCTCACCTCCGTAAGAATTGAACTGGGGGCGCCGCACCCCAGTTCAGCACATGGATCCACATGGGCCAAGGTCAGGATTCGATCCTTGGACCCCAGGGCTGCAAATGAGAGTTTAACCTGCTAAGCCATCCTGGCATCCCGTGTTATAGATTTGCCTGTCATGGTCACACAGCCTGGCCCTTCTTTAGGCTGCAACAATCTTAGATCTCCATGAAACTCAAGGCTGCAATGTTAATCAATTTTAACACAAGCCTTGGGTAGAAGAACACAATATATAAGAGCTGATATAGTTGAACCCAATGCAGCCAAAGAAGACAGTCATCTGTGCAAGAAACACACAGTAAGGAGCAGCAGAAAAATCAGCTTCCGTTTAGCCAAAAAAAATCATTGCTATTATGTCACAGTCTTTCATATGTATATATTCGCACACACCACACATATGTTTTTAAAATAAAATTTATTTTACCTTTTAAGCCTAAACACACACACACACACGCCAATTTTCTTTGATATAGTAAATTCTCTTTCAGCAATAACTTGGAATTAGATTAACCTCTTATGCCTAAAAAGGACCTCAGAAATTATCTGGCTCATCTGTCTGTATTAGGATAGTAAGGTACATCTTATACTATTTTGTAAATTTAACCATATTTAAAGAGGTCGTATTGTATGCTACACAACAAAGGGAGGCCACTGAGGCATTGATTTAAAGGGAATATCTTAAAATAAGTTTCCAAGGGAAAAACAGCAGAACAAGAAGCTTAGAACATAGTGTTACGGTTTCTTACTAGCGTATTCTTGCCACTACATCATGCTATCCAGAGTCATTTAAGAAGCAATTACTTGCAAGAAACAGAAATCCCTCCTGCTAGAGCTACTAACAAGCTTACCCAAGTCATCTCACGTAACAAAAATTAAATGGGAGTAGTAGTTAGTTCAACAGCTTAACAATGCCAGGACTGATGTGATATTTTCTTGGCCTTTTCATGCATGTCGTCTCATGGTTACAATATGGTTGATGCATCTCCAAGCATTAGAACCTCTTTTCAAAGGGAACAGGAGGAAGGGGAAAGGCGAAAAGCTCTCCTGACGCTATACCTCATCAGTCACAACTATACGACATGACTACCCAACCCGCAAGAGAGGCTGGGAAATTGAGTGTTTTCAGCTACTTTTAAAGTACGAGCAAATTAGGAATCTGTAAGCAAAGAATAAGGGGAGAATAAATATTGAGTGAGCCATTCATGTACCAATTACACACACTGAGTGTCCAAGGAACCGTTTCACCCTTTTTAGAGCAGATACAAGATTTAATATAATATAAAAATCCAGTTGCTTACTGGCCATTAACTAGAATAATAGGAAGAAGTTAACCTCACCCTCCATCCAGGCTACTCAGCCTCCTACTTCCCCCACCATAAACCTCTCACTTCTATCACCCATTGGCTATGGGTGCAAGGCAGCTAGACACTCCTGTGTCTACACATTACCCATAACAACCCCAAGGAAGAACAGACAAATGAGCAGCTGCTTCATTCTCTAGGTGTTTAGCTTTTGCTTCAAATGAGATGTATCCATAGTAGAGCTAATAAATGATAAAATTTGAAAGAAAACTTTGAAAGAAAATACTATCAGATCATTTAGTATTTGTTATCTCTTTCACACGCATGTATACACACACACACAAAATAAACCTTTTACCAACAAAGGAAGAACATCTTGCTGTAAGATTAGGAGATTTAAAAATCAATTAACTATACACCCTTGTCAAGGGAGTGACTTACTCATCAAATGGAGATGATCCTAAAAAACAAAGATCATCAACTTCTAGAACAAGAACTCAAAAGTTTGTCCATCTTTGTTTTAAGGTTAAAATATGAAATTGACAAGCTCACACTATTTTATATGAACATAATTAGTCATTTAGCTTCTTTAGATCAGGGTTTATTTGTTTATAGAATGAGAACATTGTAGCAAGTTGGCTTGTAAAGTCCATTAAAGATTGACCAACCCATGCAGGAATCACTTCTTTATCAATGCACAAAGCTGGCCATTCAATCTGTTTCCTGCTAATAGGGTGTCAATACCTAATAAAGGAGACAACATATTCTTGGGGTGACTAGCCATCCTGGTTTTTCTAGAACAGATGGGGTTTCCAGGATTCACGACAATGCTAAACCTGAGAAAGTCCCAAGCAAACCAGGGTGCATTGATCACCCCCTGTACCATTCCACTGAGAGCATTTGACCCCTGCACTGACCCCATTCCCACCCCTCTACTCCTGCTTAGACAGAGAGGAACTGAGGTGAAACCCAACTAAAATGAATTTTCAGTCATTTAAAATATCCTTCCATTCAAAGTTTTCATTAATTTTTACTAAGTGACACCTGATTCTGAAGAGAAAATTCAGAAATGTAGCTCATTAGATGGCTTTTGTTTAAAATTGTCTTTAGATCTGGGGTATCAAATTTCTGGCTTCCCTGGGACATATTGAAGAAAGAAGACTGCCTTGGGCCACACACAAAATGCACTAAACACTAACGATAGCAAATGAGCTTTAAACAAACAAACAAACAAAACCCTCATCATGTTTTAAGAAAGTTTATAAATTTGTCTGGGGCTCCATTCAAAGCCATCTGAGCCGCATGTAGCCCACAGGCTGTGGGTTGAACCAGCTTGCTTTAGATTTTACCGCCTGCTTTAAAGCAGCAAGCCCACATTTAGACAGGCTCAGTTCCCGCTTTTCACAGTTGTGTCCAGTAGCCACAAGATAGATGTGTCTAATGCATTGGATCTGCCTTAGCATTTTTGAGCACAAACTTAATTATGACAAATCAGTCTGATTCTTTCTCACCTACACTCCTCCTCAGAGAGAATCACTCTGATAAAGTGCAATTTAAGTGTATGTTTTCAGTAATTCTAATAATTGACCCAGGAAAATTAAAATAATATTTGCCTGTTCTACTTGTCATAACTTGTTGAGATATCTTTCAAAATGTGTTGCTGCAGGGGAAAAAACAGTTTATACACATATTATTGTTGAAATTTCCAGGCTCTTTGCCTCCCAGAAGAGAAATACATGAAATATTTATTCAAACATGGAACTATGAAGAATTAAAAAAGTTTCAACCATTCTAATTACTTTATGGACATTTCTACACCTACACTACTTAAAAGAACTCCAAATTGTGTTCAGTTCTGCATAAGCTGTGTGGACCAGAACATGTTGCCAATTTAATTCTATTTAAATAACTGTTCTCAGGATGATTTAGTATTGTAGAAACAAAATCAGGGGAGTTAGAGAACTTTAAAACTATATAGGACCTGGGAGGTCATTCATTCTTCCACTGAATAAACATTTATTTATTGAGCACCTACTATGTGCTAAGCACCATTCTAAGTACTGTGAAAAATAGAGATAGAATTTCTACCCTCGTGGAACTTAACATTCTGGCAGGAGAGACAGATAACCAATCACCCCCATGATAGTGCTGACAAGTAATATGAAGAAAAACAGTAAGGTAAAAATGATAAATACTCTTATATCTTAAAAAAGGAGTATCTAGCAGAAAATGACATCTGAATTGTGACAAAAGTAATTGGAGAGAGGGCAGGGAACTGTCCCCTACTACCGCCATCCTTACACGTCTAGAACAGTGGTTCTCAAAGCATGGTTCCATATCAGCAGCATCGGCATTCCCTGGGGACTTGCTAAACAAAGTATAGTCTCAGGCCCTACCACTCTGGACCTACTGAATATGAAACTCTGGAGATGAGGTCTGCCGATCTGTGTATTATCAGGTCTTCCAGGTGATTTAGAGGCATGCTTGCATTTGAGATCGACTGCTAGGACAATCTAATCCTTTAAGATCCCATTCAAAGGCTGCCTCTTCCAAGAATTCTTTCTCGATGCTCACAGTGGATAGCGATCTCTTCCCATCTCTAAAATCCTGCAACAGTACAAATGACCATCCCCATGCACAAAGAGGTCTCTCGTCTTTGTATTATGACTACTAGTGTGCCTACAGATTCTCCATGGGTTACCAGTCAGCTCCTTTAAGGCAGGGACTATGTAATGGTTAACTTTATGCGCCAAAATGACGGGCCATGAGGTACCCAGATATTTGGCCCCACATAATTTTTGGCTAAGTCTGTGAGGGTGCCTCTGAATGAGATTAGCACTTGAATGGATGGGCTCAGTCAAGCAGGGTGGGCCTCATTCCATCCACTGAGAGCCTGAATAGGACATAAACCAGGAGGAAAGAATAGTTCATGCTCTCTGCCTGACTGAGTGAGCTGGCACATTGGTCTCCTGCCCTCAGACTTGGACCAGGACTTATATCATTGGTTCCTCTGCTTCTTGAGCCTTCAAACTTGGAGTGAAATGACCCCACTGGCATTCCTGGCTCTGCAGCTGGCACACGGCAGGTTGTGGGACTTCTAACCCTCCATAATCACATGAGACAATTTCTTACAATACATACACTATGTTAGGCTCTGTTTCTCTCAGGCAGATAGATTGTCACTACTCTGTTTTAGCATGCGCTACAATTTGCCAAGTCCCGACACAGTGCAGGAAGAGATAATGTACTAGAACAAACAACTGTTTCCAAGGAAATCAGGTCCTCAACCTTAGAACCTGTAGATGTTACTTTCTACGGACAACAGTCTTTGCAGATGTGATTAAGTTAAGGCTCTTCAGAGGAAGATAAGATTCTGTATTTTGGGGGGTGGCCCTAAACATGATCACAGTGCTCTTGGAGAAGCACAGGGAGCTTGGATGTACACCAAGAAGGAGAAAGCAATCGTGACCACGAAGGCAGATACTGGAGCGAATGGCCACAAACCAAGGAAGGACAGCGGCCATCGAAAGCCGGAAGAGGTGAGGAAAAGATTCTCCCTTAGAGCCTCTGGAAGGAACATGACCCTCCTGATACCTGGCTTTCAGCTCAGTGATACCAGTTTCAGATATCTGGTCTTCAGATCAGTGAAAGAATACGTTTCTGTTGTTTTAACCCACCAATGTCTGTGGTAATTTATCACAGCAGCCACAGGAAACTAATAAAGATAGTAACAGCTAATAATTGGGTGATGGCTTTTTAATGTGTCACCTGGACCAGGCTAGAGTCCTCAGGGAGTCAATGAAACATTTATCTAGGTGCTGCTGAGAGGACATTTTGCAGGTGTAATGGAACTTGCCTTTAGGGAAGGGAGATTATGCTGAGTGAGTGCAGCTGTAACAGTTGGAAGTATTTAAAAGGACTAAGGTTTTCCCGAGGGACAGAAGAAGTTCAGCAACAGCTTTAGACTATGTCTGTGAAGTTCAAACCTGCTTGTGATCTTCCTGACAACCGTTGATGACATCTTTGGCCCCTGCCTATGGGGTTGAACCTGCCCATGCTTTCTGCCTGCCCTGGTCAAATCCTAATGGATATAGGCCAGGGGTGTCCAACCTTTTGGCTTTTCTGGGCCAAGTTGGAAGAAGAATTGTCTTGAGCCAAACATAACATACACTAACACTAATGAGAGCTAATGAACTAAAAAAAAAAAAAAATCAAAAAAAATCTTGTAATGTTTTAAGAAAGTTGATAAATTTGTGTTGTGCCACATTCAAAGCCATCCTAGGCCACATGTGGTCCACAGGCCAAGGGTTGGACAAGCTTGACATATGTTGAGAATGACTCTGCAGCAGGCATTATACACACATTGTCATATTTAATCTTCACAACAATCTTCTGAGGGAGGTAAGATTCTTATGCCATTTTATATAGGATCATTTATATTTAGGGGTTACTAAGTTACTCAAGTTCTTAGCGTGGGGTGTATGGGAAAGGGGTCAGAGCTCTCTGTCATTCAAATGCAGGTAGTCTGATTCCGGAGCCTTAATCACTAATCAAGGTGCCTCCCACCAAGCCATGAATGAGTACCAGACAGAGTAAAAAAAGTGTCGCAATGAAATTTCCAGTCTTATATGGTACAGGCTTAATACGGGGAAACAGCAAAAAAGGAATTTGCTTTAGAATGAGCATGAGCCCCATTAATTTGGAATATTCCAGGCAGACTTGGACTGTATAGAAAAGCCTTGTATTTCCTTTTTTTTTTTTATTGTTTTTGACAGAGACAGAGAGAAGGGGGAGGGCCCAGAGCAGTCTCCATAGTTGTATGTCATCAGTTTTCAACATAGTTTTGTTCCACATAGGTGGGTGGGGGGCGTGCAGGGCAGGAACTGAGCTGGGGGTTTCCTGCATGGGAGGTATGCCCTCCCCAAGCCAGGGACCAAACTGGGAGTCAAGAACTGAACTGGGGGCCTCCCACATGGGAAGCACACCCCAGTTCAGCATATGGGTCCACATGGGCCAGGGCCAGGATTCGATCCTCGGTCCCCAGGGCTGCAAAGCGAGCACTTAACCCACTGAGCCATCCCAGCTTCCCCAGCATTGTATTTCTAAGTAAGTGTTAGAACTCCAGTCAGGCTGAACTCACCACCTCCTCCAACATCCTCCCTCCCCCCACCCGCCACCATCTGTGGGGTCAGTTGGCTAACCCTCCTTATTACACTTCCTCTCTGAAGCAGCAACTGGAACTGGACAGATGCTCCGGACCGCAGGGGACAAATGGTGCAGGTGATAAAACAGAGAAATTTAGGAGCCCTCCGCTGGGCTCTTATAGACTCTCCCATATTCATGAGAAATGGAAGAACTTTATCAGCATTTGCCCCAGGGTGCTAATTAAATATGCTAAGAATAAAATGTTCATGTCTGGCATCTTGTAACTGAACAGAAATTTGCTCACCACAAAAAAAGAATACTTGAACCAGTTGAGAAGCTATTAAAATGAAGCTGTTGTAGTAATATTCTTCATTTCAGAGAATTTAGCATAGGGTGGGTCTAAGTCAGCTAGGGGTAAGAATGGAAATTTCCCACAGAATCAGAAGGACCTTATGTAAGAACAAGGGAGTTGCTTCTCTAACCAGTTGAGCATGGTCTTGGGGATTCTTCAGAGCAGGGATCCATGCTCAACATGTTAAAACACATACATGGCTTTGGTAAATTATTTCCTTTCTCACAAGGAAAATAGGCTTACTGGGGTTTTATTATTATTACATAATGCATCTCCATGTAATACATTCAAGCAATATCTAAAACAGAGAAAAACAATTAAGTTCACTTGAACCTCATTGCCCAAAGATAATTGACATTAGCATTTGGGGGACAAGTTCGCTCATCTCTTCCTGACTGTCTACTCTCATGCATAAAATGGAAACAAATGTGAAAGGAGGCCGCCTCAGAGGGGCTAGAGGAGATGCATGAAACAAATCAGGTTAAACACTGACCAGATCAATGGTCCTGGTTTGCCAGGCTCTGACTTGGTTTTAGCACTGAAAGTCCCACATGTCAGGGAACCCCTCAGTCTCAAGCAAATTAGGAAGGATGTTCACAAGGCCTATGACATAACCCCAAAGGCAGATTAACAGTGAAGTACCATATCCATCCATGTCCAGACAAGGCTGAGGCCATAGATGATGGCCTTTTTAACAAGCAGTCATCATGCAGTTTCCCTTAGATTCATTTTTATTATCTAGCACAAGGGCAGCTTGAACTGAATGGGAAAGTCCCGAAGCCAGCAGTCCAACCAGAAAGGCCTTGCCCTAGTACAGAGCTGTCAGTCATCCAGAAAGCATTTTGAGTCTCTAGCAAATTGCATTTCCTTTCTGCTTGTCTATCTCTTCTAGGCAGGAGCAATCTCCAGGACTCGCCTGAGCTACAAGCCACTTTGACAGGCAGAAGGGAAGCTGAGCACTTAGCAAAGAGGCCCCCTGTGGGCCACTGGTCCCCAACTGGCCAAAGAATAGCATCTCCTGGCTCTGTTTTAACTTCTCACAGCTCTGAATGGAACTGGCTCAGCAAGACACGTCTCATCATCCGTGTGTCAGTTCTGCATCTAAAGCTGAGCCTTGTTCTAACTCGGTGGGGATCGGGAGCAGCAGAGACTACAAAGGTTTCTTAACCAGACCCTGGGTCTGCTGATCAGGTAGGCTGTCCACTGAGAGAATGGTGTGAGAACTCACTTTCCGTGCCACCCGTTTAATAGATCACTCAACTTGGACATCATGACAGATCTTCAACTGGTATTTCTTTTGGCTGCAACACATTCCATGCCACCCCTTCTAAATATCTACTTGGCAGCACTTTTGTTCTTTAAACAAGGACCAGCCAACCTATCATGAGTATGACCCTTCATTTCCCTTTCTTCCCCCATTATTTTTCACTTGGCTTTTCTCCATTACTCTTCTCTGTGCTCCCCTGGAGATCCTTAATTATCTTCTAGTGCTTTCAAACCTCTGGATGAACAAATGCTCTGAGCTATTTCTTCCTCCTGGGAAACCAATTGGAAATTCACCCAGACATGCTGACTCAGCTGTATTTCAAATAAGCATTAGAGAACCTGAGAAAGAGCCTCCAACCTTCAAGGACTCTGGAGTCCTGGTGGAGAATCCTTGAGTTTGATGAACACACACACACACTTTTATAGCCTGTAGGTGCAAATGACATGACATTGACAGTGACAATAATTCTCTGTCTTGTTCCCATCTGATCATGCAGAACCTCAGCCCTAGACAAAGACCCCCAGTATTACCTTTAAAAAGATGCATATTCCTGGATTATTTTCCATCATCTCAGATTCGTGAATCCCCAAAGTGCAGCACAGAGCATCTAAGTACATAACGAACCCAGGAGCAAGAGTATTGAGTTACACTGGGCAGCATGGTTGCTTTTGTGAGTTTCCCTGGAACGAAAATTCTATGTCCTATTCTAAGAGCCACAGAACTTATTAAAAGAAATTGATCCTAATAATATGCAGAATTAAAACAATTGGAGAAAATGGCTCAAAGAAATGAATCTTGACACCACACTAATAGCTTTTTCATAGGAGAAAATTAATTCAGGAGCAAATAATGGAAATTAATGAAGGTACCTTAGCCAAATTCTTCCCCACCTCCTAAATATGGTTTTAGTACTCTGTCCTTCCTTCAGACAACCAAGAGTACTACAAAGAATCCTGGAAAATGATGTACAGTCTAAATAGGAAATGACCAGTCACTTCTGAAGGGAAGTGGTGAATTCCTACAGCCTTTATAGATCATTTGGCTCATATTTCAAAACCAATAGTCTACATCTTTAGAGGGTATTTATAGCTTTAATAGTATTAAGGTGACTGAACACCCTGGGACTCCTGAACTTTTATCTGTTAGTGGGAAGTAGAAATCACCTTGACTCCAGATTAGCTGATAGGGGTGTTTTCCTTGGAAATGGACAGCTCATCCTCAGTGATCTCTCCTGCTCTGGAGCCTCACCCAGCAAGGCCGGATCTGCCCAAGCAGCACAGAACACCTTTCCAGGAAACAGCAAAGGTCACACAGCAGGTTTAGGAAAGCTGTGATGAGTAGGATTTTGACCTTCTCTTGGTCTGGAATGTACCTGTGGCCAAAATCTGTGTCACCCACTTAAGAATTTCCATCTAAAAGACCTAAAAACATCTAATGTTATAAAATTAAAACACCCCATTCTCCCAGAACCCCTATTCTGCTGCCACACCTTATTTACTCCACAGCACATATCACTATCTAATTTAGGTGAGTGTACAGAGGCTGTCCACAAAAAAATCCAGTCATAAGTGCCTCTATTGTTCATGTTACTCAGCTGGATACTGTCTGGACAGCCCTCATATATTGTCCATGTTCCCCCACTAGCATGTAAGTTCCAGGAGGCAGGAGTTTGTATCTGTTTTCTTCACTAATGTATCTCCAGTGCCTGGAACATGGTAGATTCTCAAATATTTGTTGAATTAATGAGGAAGAATGAGTGAATGACAAGAAACATAGAATCTCAAGATTGAAAAGGACAGTAAGTCATCTGATGACCAGCTCCCTTTCTTTCACTTCCAGGCTCTGATAATAACAGTAGACAAGAGGGAATAGCTCAGGGATCCAACTGGCAATGTACTTGGGGAAATTGGACCTTCATACCCGAAAGGGAACAGGAGAGGGGCGTTGCTGGGCTTGAGGACATAAACACTCAGCCCCATCCATGTCTTAGTCTTCTGGATGCGTTCACCCAGCTAAAGAAGCAGGAAGATTTACAATGCAGTATACGAGTATACTCTTCAGTGGGTCAGTCAGCTATTTATTGACCACTTACCATATTCTCATACATATTACTGAGCATTTTCATATGCCAAGCACATTATTAGGTACATGGGATAAATGGTAAACAGGACAGTCATGAAGCTTAAAGTGTATTGGGGAAAATAGCTATCCAATACTATCTTACAGCTATGTGCTAGTAAGTATAGGGCACAATACAGCCACATAAATGGGCCACATAAGTTACCTGCAGAACTGGGGGGGAAAAGTCACATGAGGAAGCGACATAAAAGCTCCTCCATAGCCTTTAATGCTCAACATGAGAGAAAAGCTTACTCTGTGACCTTGACCAAGTCACTCCACTTCTCAAGGTTTAATTTCTCCATCTTATTTATTCTTTCAAATTCTGATACTTTATCCTTCCTGAAAGAAGTTAAGAATCCAGCCACTCCATGCCCAGAGTAGATTCAGATCAAAGGCTTGATTCTTACCATGGGAAATATATATTTTTGGGATGGATTTCCTTGGTCTTTGGTGAGAGAAGGAAACTCGAACAATATGAGAAGGGACTCAGGAGTGGGAAGGAAGAGTGAGGAGGATGGAGGGGACTGGGGGTTTTGACGGGGACAACCCCAGAAGGAAATGAAAAAGTAAAGCAAATCCTTTTAGCAATAAATCATAGTTATTGGTGTTCAGAACTTTAATGCATATCCTATCTCATTTGTTTCTCGAAAAAGTCTGTGAATTATGATTGCATCTGTTTTACAAGAAACTGAGCTTCAAACGTAGAGTCAAAATAGAGCAAAGCAGGATATCTACCCAGGCCTCCCGATTCTAGAATTCCATTAGGGGACCTGGCAGAGATGCATGCTGATAAGCCACTCTGGAAAGGTGGCTCTGGACACGTTCTAATCTCACATGGAACAGAGGGTCTCTGAGATGGGAAGGACCACTGGCAGAGCCTCAGGTAAAACAAGCCAATGGAAAGCTGGCAAAGATGGGCAGAAGGGCAGTCACTGCATACCAGGCCTTTGTCCTGTGTCAACGTGATTGGGCTAGGATGGGGGTGGGGCCTGGGGATTCTCTCATGTGTTCATTCATTCAACAAACATTCATTGACAGTCCACTGGTCCAGCACTAGCACAGCAAAAGGAAGCTCCTTCCTTCAAGGCGCGTACAGGATGGGTTAGCACAAAAATAATGGAGAAAGGTAGAGGCTACCTTCATGTGAGTCCTGGCTCCACTATTTACCAATTTTGTGATGTTAC
>PVKE010026993.1:0-21911 GCA_004027555.1 Craseonycteris thonglongyai
CAAGAGACAATTTTTTTAATGCCAGAAATGCTGGCATGTTTCTATGCTGATGGGAAACACCCACTAGCCAAAGGAAAACTGGTGACACAGAAGAGAGGAAGAACTGAGTAGCCAAGAAGAAACAGGCGGCTTGCGTAATAAATCGGCCGGGGGCTTGTCCTTTGCCTGCTGCGGGGGCGGTTCACCCACAGTGGCTGGAGAGAAGGTAGAATGAGTTGGGTGGAGGTTGTAGGTGGAGAGATGTGGTGGGGGGAGCTGGTTCTTTCTGGATACTTCTCCCTGCTTCCCACTGTCTGGTCTGCCACGGGGCCTTCCGAAGCCAGGTGGCAAAGAAGGCTGGGAAATGTAGTTTGTAGGCACTGACCCTCTGCCTTCGAAGGCAGAGCAGGGGAAGGGTGGCATCTGAGCGCCACCAGGCACCTCATCTAACCTCTCCTTTTTGCAGAGCAGGATACACACCGAGAAAGGAACAGTGTGCCAAAGAGGAGCAGAGCTGAGACTGCTGCCTTCTGTCTCCAAGGGCATCTTGGACGAGGACTGGCAGGGCTACCTCCTCACCCCTTCCAGCACCCAGGCTGACGCTCCTGGAGAACTTCAAGGTGACCCAAGGGCCCTGACCTTATGACAGTACAGAGTGCTTTCCTGGGTGCGAGCCAGATGAGGAGGCAGGGAAGGGACAGGCCTTCCGTGCAGGTCGAAAGGCAACTGCTCCAAGACCCCCCGAGCGTCTGGGTCTCGCTAAGCTGTGTCCCGTGATCTTGAGCTGTGACCTCAGGCCATGTGACTTGGCCACCAGTGCTCACTAGGAGGCTGGCAGGCAAGGGGGCGGGTGATATACTGTGTCTGGCCCTCTGGCTCCTCCTAGCTCTCTGGTCTCTGTTCCAGGAAGGCCTGGGGGGGCCCCTTCCCAAAGCGCTGGGATCAGGTATTGCGGATCCCCGGCCCCGTCTTTCACTGCTGTGCGCCTGGCGCCGGGCAGGTGCACAGGAGCCAGGGATGGGCGGCCCTGGACGGATTCTGGTTTCCAACCACAGAAGGGTCTTGGGCTGAACATGAGGCTGTGAGACTTTATTTACTCAGAGGAAAGCGCCCCTCTCCCTCACCTCACTGGTCACTCCCCTGGGGACATCCCCCTCGTGGCGGATCCCAGGCAGGCCGGACAGTCCCAGGTAGGTTCTCCTGAGAGCACGGTGACCGTTACTGGGATGGCTCTTCTTCCAGCTGCAGCTGAAGGAAAACACCTGCAAGAGAAGGGCGAGCGGAGGGGCAGGAACAAGGGCAGAGACAGCGGCTTGGGAGGGTGCTCTGAGCCTCGCTTGCAGGGCTCCGGGCCCTGGGTCCTGTGGGGGGCTCCCCCTCACACACCTGTGTCTGCAGCCGGCCCCCAACGCCAGGCTGAAAAGCTGGGCCCCAGCTTGGGACCGGATCCTCAGCGGGCTCCCTTGCGTTTTGTTCTGGGGGTGGTGGCGGCGGCTGAGACAGGGCCCGCTGGGGCTGAAGGACCCGTTTACCTGAGGACTTGGCGTAGACTGTCTTCTGGTCTCTGCTCTGGGTGACGCAGGACAGGTAAAGCTTCTGGTTTTCGATCTTCTCCACGTCAACATGCAGCACAGCCAGGGAGCCCACGGGGATCAAGCTGGGAGAGACGTGGCTTAGCCCAGTGCCCGGCGAACCCCCGGCCCCCAGCCCTTCGGTACCCCTGTGTCCCCCATCCTTTTCGTCATCCCACGCGGCCTCAAGGACTTAGGTGGCTCTGGGCTCAGGGCCCACTTGCCGGCTCCCAGTCAGATGGAAGAGAGGGTGACAGGCAGGGCTCCCGCACCCCGACAGGCACGGATGGCCACCCCCTCAGCGATGAGGAGGGCCGTGGCCAATACCCTGAGGATCTGTACTTGTCCTTCTAGAGACTTATTTTATTGTTTGAGAGGTGAGAGAGAGAGAGAGAGAGAGAGAAGGAGGAGGGCCCAGAGCAGTGTCCACAGCTGCACATCGTTAGTTGTGATAGGGTTTCATTCCACGCAGGTGGATGTGGGGCTGCGTGGGGTGGGAACTGAACCAGGGGCCTTTGCGGCCATCCCGGCGGTTACCAGTTGCTCTGCAGTTCAGCAGATGGGCTTGCACGGGCCAGGGCTGGGATTCGGTCCCCGGACCTCACGGTGGCAAGGTAAGATCTCCCCTTGGTGAGCTATCCTGGCTTCCCCGTACTTACTTTTTGAATCTGATGTTCAGGCTGAGGGTGAACAGCCCCTCTCCCGCCAGGTAGGCAGTCTTAGAAAAGGTCTCATCCATCATGGCTGCCAAGGACCCTCCGTGGGCAAACCTGGGGGTGGGTTGGGGAGCAAGGCCAGGGCTGTAGGCTGGGCAGGGGGGACCACTTTCTAGAAAAGGAGAAGCTGGGTTCTGTCTGCTCAGACAGTAGCTGCGCTCGTCTCCCATGTTGCTTCAGCAGGTGTTAGCAACCACTGATTGTTATTTTATTTCTCCGGGGAAAAGAAAAACTATTTTTCCTGATAGAGTTCATAGGAAAACATTTGCCTGATTCATCAGCAGTCGCCATGACTTGAAAAGCTGCGCTCACCCAGGACGTGGAAATGCCGCTCAGCTTTTGGCTGAGTTTCCGAGGTCCAGCCGCAGGCCGGCTGTCCCCTCCCCGGTCACTACAGCCAGGGCTGAGCCTGTTTTCCGCTGTGCATTGTGAGTAAACACAGCTCCTTGCTCATCAGGTTAGATGAGGTAATGTTTACAGAACCTCATGACCTCCTCCCCTCGCATGGAAGTCAGTGTCCCCACGGAAGACACCGCTGGGATGGACGCTTTTGGTGCGCGCCCGGTCCACCTGCCGAGCCAAGCCCGTCCACCCCCGCTGGTGGTCTTACCCTGGGGCCCCCTCCAGGTAGGGGCCTGGTTGGAAAAGACAGATGGACTTCTTCTTGGATGGGTGGAAAAAGATGACATACTCGTAGCCTTGCCCTTCCACTTGGATGCCCCTGGTGAAGATGCGCCAGTCACCTGTGTCTGGGGAGAGGTGGTGGGTCGTGTCACAGCAGGAGACGGTAGTGCATGAAGGCCCGGGGCTGCTCGGGGCTGCTCGGGCCGTGGGGCCCGTCGTTTGGCACTGGGTTGAGCTTTGCCTCAGGGTCAGTGAGAGAACCGGGTGACACCCAGGCTGCCCCCTGAGGGAACCTTCAATGGGAGACCAGAGGCAGCGCCCTGTCCCTGGGATACCTCTGGAGGGAGAATCACTCAGCAAGCTCCCTGGCTGAGGGTGGAGACAGGGTCAAGGCCAGGCCAAGACTTGAACAGACCGTTGACATGGAACATTGAAAATGTAACTCATGTGATTCACATAGAGTAATTCAATCTAAACAGCAAAATAAGGGCCGAAAAGTCCACCCAAGTTCTAACCCGCCCCCCCCCCCCAAGACAACTACAACTGCGTCCTTTTGGGATGGATACCAAATTCCTAAAACGAGTTATTTGCGTGCCCCTACTTTGTTGGAGTCGTAAATCCAAGGGTAGTCTGCCTACGGTCCCACCCGTTCATTACTGGGCGAGGGAACCCCGTGTATGAAGGACGGAGACCACGCAGGGGCACACGTGCATGTGCACACGCATCAAGAAGGAGGTTGGTGGAATGCTGCGTCAGTGTGATTGGTGGGTGTCAGGAGAGGTGGTCTGGACCTAGCAGGTGTGCCCAGGCCTGCATTGGGGAAAGGGCCCCCCACGCAAGGCTTTTGGGGGTTGCAGGAGGCGCTCTTGCAGGGCAGGGAGCTGAGTGGCAGTTCTCGGGTGGGGCCACTAGGGTGTGCTCTCTTCAGATGGGAGGAGGGGAGCCAGCCAGCGGAGAGGACCCCCTTGCCCACCTGCCTGGGGCCGCAGGAGGTAGAGGGGCAGAGGACTTGGGGCCGAGGACTGGGTGAGAGCTGTGAGTTTCTCTGAACACAGGGAAAGGGGCCGGGGCGCCAGTGCTGGGGCCCTGGCCGGCCAGGCCTTACCCGAGGTCGCTGCTAACCCGAAGGGCAGCTTCAGCCCCTGGATGTGGTCTCTGTTGGACTTGAAGGAGGGCAGTTTGATCCAGCCGTCGGCCTCGGTCTTCTCCAGCAATTCCTGGTACAGGCTCAGCATGTCCGGGCTCCAGCTGGCATTGGGAAGGGCGTAATCCTTCAGGTCTGTCTTCTCCGGGCAGAATCTCGAGACCTGGGCAGGAAACATCAGAGGGACCAGACAGCTTCCTGGGGGTGGGGCGGGGCAGGGGCTGCAGCCGGGGCGGCGGGGCTAGGTGTGCCTCTGATGTCTTGGGCTGGAGGGAATGGCCCACCTTCCTTGCAGAGGGCTTGGCGACCCCTGCGGTGACTGTAAAAGGGACACCAGGAAGGAAAAGGAACAGAGTTGGGACTGACAGGGGCATGCTGCTCTGTGGCTTGTGCATGACCAGTTCTGTTTTAAAATCTGGGAGCAGTGCCTGGGGCTCTGACCTGCTAGTATTAGCCCCACTGTGCAGATGGGCAAACTGAGGAAATATGGCTAAATCTGCCAAGCTCGTGACAGCGAGAGCTCAGGGGGCAGATCAGAGCCCATTCTGAGACACTGAGGACCACGGTGGCCACTCCCTCCCTTCTGGGGCTTGTCCAGGGCCTGCCCGGGCAGGGTGGCTCCTCTGATATATGTTTTGGGCGTCCTTAGAGGTGTGGTCCCATCTGTAGGAGGAGGCGGGGTCCTCTATGGCATGTCACGCTCATGCACCAATCACAACTGTGGGCAGTGAGCCAGCTGCTTGCCAGCCCCAAGCACAGGGCCCTCCATCTGGGGACCCCCTGCAATGCTAGGCCCATGGGACACTGGTGACCACATGAAATTCATGTGGCCCTGGTGGTCTGGGTTTTGGATTGGGGCTCCTTGGGATCCTATGAGCGCCTTCCCTTTGCTCAAATAGCTCCCCAAACACACCACCCACCTGCCGCAGCCACCACCTGGGCGGAGATTTGGGTGCCCCTGCCGCCCTAAGCCCCCAGGCTGTCCTGGCTGAGATGGGAACACACTCACCAGGGAGTCCGTGGAAGACCCGAAAGTGGAGGTGGGGCCGAATCTGGGCAGAATGCAGGGGGCCCCAGGAAGGGCTCTGTGGCGGCCGAGTCCGGCTGCCGCCCGGAGGCCTGTCCTGATGAGGGTCATGACTGAGCACTGGGATCCGGGAGTCACAAGGCTAAGGCCAGCGAGGGCTTCTCAGCTGCACCCTGGGGACGGCAGTGCAGCGGCCAGGCGGGGCTCTCTCCCTTCTGCCACCCAGCTTTCAGCAGCCGGCTTCCCCTGCAGGGATTAGGCAAGGCTGGGCCGGCTCCACACAACGCCTGAGATGCTGGGGGCCTCTGGCTGGTCCCAGCCCCGCCCAGTGCTTGGGGAGGCGCAGACGCTGTTTGGGCACGAAGGTATGGCAGGGCTGGCTTGAGTTCAGAAAGATGTATTTGTTTGAAAGAAGAAAAAAACCCAACCAAACAAAAAAAGTGCGTAAATAGTATAGGGCCACGGAGGCTTGGAGAACTGCCCCTAGAGTTTGGTGTGGGGAGGGGAGAACCCAAGAGAATTCCCAGGATGAGGAGGGAGGGCTGCCTGTTGATTGGAGGGTGCTGGTGGACCGTTTGTGGTATGTATGATTCTGGGACTCAGAAAACCATCCCAACCATTGGGTTCCTTAGCCCAATGGAAGTGGGAAGAGTTGGGGCTCCACAGGGCCCCTGGAGGCTGGGCGCTGATCCCAGCCTGGCTGCCCAGGAGGTGGCAAGAGCTGTCCACACAGGAAGAGCCGGTAGCTCATCCTGGGAAAGGAAATTCTTGTGTCATTGCCTGAGGGTCACGTGGGAGCTGGGTTGTCACCCTTGCATGGCCAGGCTTTCTTTGCGGGTCACACATCCCTGTGGGATCCGTGCCTCTTGTGGCCCCACTAGCGGAGTCACACCCTCTGTGAAATCATAGGAAACATGTCTATTGTTGGCCTTTGCCCCTCCTTCCTGGCACAGAGCGCCCCAAATTCCTTGGGATTTCCTGGGTGATAGGAGTGTCTTTTGTTCTAATGAGGGGACTCCAGGTGGCTCCTGAATGGGGACTGGTCACCAGAAAGACCAAGCCATGATTAGAAGCTTGGAATTTTCAGCCCTGCTTGGCATCCTTCTAGAAGGGGAGAAGAGATGGCGACCAAGCTAGTAACTGATCCTGCCCATGAGCTTTTCTGACTTTCCTACGGAAGCCAGCACAGATCCAGACTTCTGTGTGAAACCTTCTAACCCTGGGGTGACCAACCTTTTGGCTTCCCTGGGCCACACTGGAAGAATGGTCTTGGGCCACATATTAAATACACTAAGAATAGCTGATGAGCTTTAAAAAAAAAAAAAAAGCCTCAATGTTTTAAGAAAGTTTACTAATTTGTGTTGGGCCACATTCAAAGCCGTCTTGGGCAGCATGTGGCTGGGGGCCACGGGTGGGACAAGCTTGATCTACTTCTAAAGGATGCAACTGCCCTGCCGTGTGGTTCTGAGCTCGTCCCTGGGTCCTACCCTCCACCCCGCTTCCAGGAACCTGTGGCTTGTCTGGCCCCTGATCTCATCTCTGCCCCCAGCTCAGCCGTCTTTTCCTGGTTCCCTCTGGGAGGGACCTTCCCGAGATCACTGCACGCCCTTGACGCCCACAGAGGGCCCTTCTGTCTGTGTTGAAATTGATGAATCAGTTGGGAGGGGCGGGGGAGGGCTGTGAAGGCCAGTCCTGGAGGGATTCGGGGGGGGGGGGCTGGGGGGCCACCGCCTGGCCTTGGGAGCTGCCTAAGGGATGTGCTTGCTGGGTGATCCAGCCCCCAGGTGGCTGGGGGGAGCTGCTCACAGAGGGGCCCCGAGTCTCTCTCACCTCCAGCTCCCACCTCTGTGCTTTGCAAGCTAGCAGCCCTCTCACTTTGGGGGCAGTTTTCCCTGGTAACCCCTGAAGCTGCCCTTCTTCACCTCCCCTCTCCCCTGCCAGTCCTCAGTGCTCCAGGAAGTCAGGGTGTGCGAGGCTGTCTTCTCAGAATTCTTCCCATGTTTCCCGAGATCCCAGAGCCCCTTCCTACTGCTGGGGTGGGGGCAACCTGGCGTTCCATTCTTTGATGAAGGTTCTAGAAACCCGGCCTAACCATGGGGCCCCTCCTGGAAACTGGCTGTCTGGGGGTGTCTGGCTCTGGGGCTGTCTGTGAAGACAGAGAGAGTGCACCCTTTGGGAGCGCCCTTCCTTCCTGAGGCTGTGGCCTTCAGCGGGGCAGAACTCGGGCCATGTGGCCTCCTTGGAGGGCAGCTCTCCTGCCCACAGCTGGGCACTGGGCTTTGGGCACATGGCACCATCACCATTACGTTGGTGGCCGTCTGCAAAGAACGACGCTGTAGCCACTCCAGTGTAGAGTCCCATGGTGCAGAGGAAGCCTGGCTCCCCACCCACCACCATGCCCACCGCCAGGCTGAGCTGGCCTGGCTTCTGGGCACCGATGCCCAAGGCTTTATTCCCCGCCGCCACCTCCAGCACCTGCAACTCCAGAGTTATCTGGGTCTTCTAATGCACACACAGGTGTGCACATGCACATATACACATGGCGTGGGCAACTCGTGCACTCAAACATACTGTGCATGGCCACACACTCCCTCATGTATGCATGCACACATGGACTCACACAGGCACACTCCACACGCTCACATACACAGATGTGGACACACACAGAAACATGCACATGCATACATACACACACATGCACTTCTATATGCACACATCTGTACACATGCATGTGCATACAGTATATACATAGATGCATCCATGTACTCAGAAACATATATGGGCACACAAGTACATGTACACATGAATGCACATGCATGCACACATGGCATACTTTCACACACATGCACATAAGAAACAAATACAGGTTCTTTCCAGGGATGATGAACTTTGCTGCTGGCAGGATACCACTAACTGCACAGCTGGTGTTAATAGCACAGTGGTTTAGTCCCTGGAAGCCAAGACAACAATTTGAGGTATTTACTCCTACAGCAACTACGTAGCTGTGTTTCCTACTGTAGTCAGGAAGATCTGTGAGATACAACAAAGCTAGCTTTGTAATTTATTGTGTGCACACATATACACACACACACACATACGATATATGCACCCACATAGTTATTCTTTCCTTTGCTGTTCTGGCATTTCCAAGTTTGCAGCAAAAGTTTCAAAAGGAATTGTTTCTCCAGTCTGAGGTAGGGCAGATGTCACCTTAAGGAGCCCATTCACATTTCAGGGAGACCACTTATCCTCAGGAGACATAAAGAACTGCTGCACTCATAGGTGCTCCTGTGTTAAGCAGCTTAGACTGTGGAAACAGCTCCTGAAGCCGCACCCAGAGGACAGCAGCGTCAGCAGGCTCCCCCAATGGGGGGCTCCATGGCGCACAAGTGGCCAGGGCTGGGGGCCCCCGCTTCTTCTGGAGGAAGGGCAGTCTTCGCGGAGTGGAATTTACCAGAGGCTCTTTTTTTTTAAAAGATTTATTTGATTGATTTTTGACAGAGAGAAACAGAGACAGAGACAGACAGAGAGAAGGGGGAGGGCCCAGAGCAGTCTCCATAGTTGACATTAGTTTTCCATATAGTTTCACTCCACAGGTGGGCACAGGGCTGCGCAGGGCAGGAACTGGGCCGGGAGCCTCCTGCATGGGCCCCGGCAAGAACTGAACTGGGGGCACACCCCAGTTCAGCATGTGGGTCCGCATGGGCTGGAGCCGGGATTCGATCCTCGGGGCTTCAAAGTGAGCGCTCAACCCGCTGAGACATCCCAGCTTCCCCTCCAGAGGCTCTTTTATGTCAAGTTTTTTCCAGGCTCCAGCTTTAAAAATAAACCTAAACAAACACACACAAAGATGATGACAAGTCAACTGACGGGACTTCTCTAAGTAGAAACACATATTCAAAGAAAGGCATTTAGGTTCAAAGTTGTACCTTCAGTCTCCTGCTCATGTTCCCGCCAAATTAAGAAAAGCATCCTCTGACTGTCTCAGCACTGCGTTATCTCCCAGGGTGACCAGGCCCTCTGCCGCTTGGTCATTTCATGGCTCATTAGCATTTCCATTAGAGACAGTGAGGGACGTGGGAGGGAGTTACAGCTAAGCCACTTGTACCTTTATGCTGAAAGGCTGAGGGAGACGACGCAGACACCGCAGCCTGGAAGGGGTTTTAAACTGACTATGGCTCCACATTATTCGTGATCCTCCTGCTTCTTTTAGCCGTCATCCCTGCAGACAGCTGATTCTCAGGGGAAATAACGTTGTTGCGTGAGTAACACTATTACTGGGACCCTGAGCAGCCTGACACACTAATCTTACACACACGTTAGCACGCCCGTGGGACGAGGTCCTGGTAATGAGCGAAAGGGCACATGACTTTGTAATCTTGTCAAATCCTGGCAAATAGCTCCCTACCAGCATGTGCAAGGAGTACCTTTAAGTTGTTCTTTGAATGAAGGGGCATTAAGAATTTCTGGGTATGTGTGGCTTATAAAACCAAAGTCCAACAAACAAACAACTCAAAAGCTACAACAAACCCCCCCAAGTTAACAAAACAGAACCCCAGAAAACAAACAAACAGAAACCCCAAACTAAACTAAACCAACCCGAAAAGAGAGGGTGGCAGTTTCTTACCTGTTGCCTCTGTGTAGAGTGTCTTCTCATCAATACTTCGAATATTACAGGAAACAAACACTTTCCTCCCTTCAACTTTATCAAGCTGGCTACTGATCACAACAACAGAGCAAAGCGGGATAGGCCTGCAGGGGAAAAAGGGAGGCAAAATTGGAGGGCGGCCAGGGGTTCAGCTCTGTGCTGGCCCAGCTGCAGCCCAGAGCAAAGGCTGAACGAAGGGACCCGAATCCTCCAAGACATGAAAGCAGGACCATGAGGTGGCCCTGTGGGCGTCTCTCATTTTCTCTGTCATAATCCACATTTCTCACCCAACCCCTTCAGAGCTTCCACGAGAAAGACACCGAAGAACCTTGAGTTGCTGGCAGCCACTTCGTGTGCTCAGCCAGCGCTGCCTTTGACACGACTTTCTGAGCCGACAGAAACCTTCCGTGTCTCAACTGTGCAGCTTGGTAGCCACAGGTGGCCGGGCATTCACAATGTGTCTACTGTGAATGAGAAACTGAAGCTTTTAATGTATTTAGTTTTAATTAATTCATATTTAAATTTACGTAGCTACGCGGAACCAGTGGCTCAGACACCTCTGGGAATCCTGAAGATGCAGTCCCATCATGAAAACGCCACCTCTTTATAAAGGTGACATTTGAGCTGGCAGACAGCACAGGGCAGGGAGAGGGGTCCTGTGTTCCCACGGCACCGCCACATGGGTGAAGGAACTACTCCGCGGGAAAGGAAGTTATCACTGGGAGTTTTCCCTCCCATTTGCTTCTTCTAAGAAACAAGACCACTCTGTTATGGATGGGGGGGTGCCTTTTGTGTCTGCCTGCTTTTAAGATTTCTTTGCCTTCTGTATTCTTTCATTTCCCCACAATATATCTAGATAGGGATTTATGTTTATCTTGCTTGAGATATGCGTCGTGCTTCCTGGGTCTGTGGGCTCATAATTTCTTTCCATCTAGAATAGGCTCACCCATTATCCCTTCAAATACCAGGTCCCTCCCATTCTCTCCACTCTCTTCTTTTAGGACTCTGATTTGGCAAAGATTTAAGACATAAAATCAACCCACAAACACTGTTGCATTTCTATACACTAACAACAAGCAATTTGAAAAAGAAATGAAGAAAACAATGTCATTTAAAAGAGCATCAAAAAGAATAAAATACAAATAAACTTAACCAAGGAGGGAAATGATTTATACACTGAAAACTACAAAATATTGCTAAAAGAAATTAAAGACGACACAAAGAAATGGAAAGACATCTGTGTTTATGGGTTGAAAAGCTGAATATTGTTAAGATGTCAACAGTACCCAAGTGATCTGTAGTCGGCATGTGAAACAACCTAGTATTTTTCTGAGCTTTTAGCACTGTTCTCTATTAATAGCAATTAAGAGATCTTTGCAGCCATTCCATGTCTTGGGACAGAGTGCCCTGTTGTTGCTAGAAGTAAAAGTAATGATAACAACAACAATAATCAACAATAATGTTAATGATAATAATAATCAGCAGCTACCACTTACTGAGTACTTGTTATTTGTTCAGATAGTCCTAGATGTTTTACATGGACCAATTCATTCACGGCTCATAATGATCCTCTGAGGTAGGCATTATTTTCTTTTAAAAGATGAGAAAATGAAGGTACAGAGAGGTTAAGTAATTTGTCTAAGGTCACACAGTAAGTGGCAAAATGGGCATGGGAACCTGCTCCAAAGTCTGTCCTCATAACCAGTGCATTATGTTGTCTCTCAGGAGACAAAACTCCTTAAAAGATATGGATAGAACTGAAAAGACAAGGAGTCAGTCTAAAGAGATTCCTTTAGGCCAAATGTCATTTAAGCACAGAAAAGGGGTGATAATTATCTCTAACTACGCTATGGAAACCATGACTCCTAATGATTCTCCAAAACAGGATAAGTTAGCACAAAGGAGCATAAAACTATAGGTATACTTATAAAAATTAGGATGGCTGTGATAGGGAAGGTATAATTTTTTAAGCAGTTTACACGGAGAGAGGCGTGTTGACAAGGGTGTTTCTTCTATGAAGCCTCTGTCCGTCTTCTGTGTACTTCACTCTAGGGAGGAGGAGAAGGCGCACAGAGTACGGGGTGTATAGGTCAGGTGGGGAGGCTGCACTCAGAGAATCTGGCTTACACACGTCATGGCGTGAGCAGACCAACAGTTTTCGTAGCCATGAGGGATGGGCAGAGGCCTGCAGAGGACGCCTGCTGTTCAGCAAGAAGTCTTCCACCTTGTGACGACAACGCTTGAGAGTTTGCATGAACTGGAGGGCAGGGGGCGAAGACGTGGGCAGCCTTCCTCAGCCTCCCCATCAGTGTGTGAGGTGCAGGTGAGCTGACGGGTGACAAGAACGTCTACACACGTGCGGTGGATTTACGCCTGTGGACAATGTCATGGGGGGGGGGGAGTCACAATCCTGTCCAATCTCGTAAGGACCCCCACTCACTCCCTCCCCTGCACCAACAGGCAGAGAACTGTGAGGAAGCCAAACAGTTCCAGAAAACGCAGGAACTGAACCCTCAGGAAGGACTGATTCAGATCCCCTCCCGTAACATTTTCACCGTTGGTTTTTGGTTGTTTCCCCTAGTCTGCTTTGCTCAAATGCAGAGGCAGAAGCAGCTAGGAATTCGTGGCCCCCAGGATAGGATCTGCCTATGACTTAACCCGTGACTGATGTGCCAGAGGTAGGGCGTGGCCAGCAGTGGGTGAGGCTGGAGCTGCCCTTACCCGACGCTGGCCAGCTTCCTCTGGGAGCATGTGCACGCTCACCTGTCTCAGGGTCTGCTGCTGGGGATGCTGGCCCATGACACCTAAGAAGTAGAGAGCACCCCTGACCTTACCTTTTAAAGTCGATGCTGAGATTGGCAGTCATGACCATGCCCCCGGCTATTATGGCGGACATCCCAAAGGTAGAATCAATCATGGCTGCAATGGCACCGCCATGAAGGAATCTGGTTACAACAGGAAGGAAAGAGGAATGTTTCCAAAGGGCTGAAAAGAGAGAGCCTCTCTCTCTCTCTCAAGAAAAATTACTCTAGCACCTCCATCAAATCTGCTTATGAAAAGTCCACTTCGCCCACGGTCAGGGTACTGAATGTCCCCATGTCCCCAGCTTTACTCTGCTCATACCATGATAGTGAAATGTTTGTAATAAAGCAGAACTTTATGGCAATCAGAGCACAAGTAAGCAAAAAGCTAAACTACCATTTAGAACATTTATACTTTTATTAAAGACTAACTATACACATCAGTTTCAAAATACAGGAAATGCAGATAAACAGAAAGAGAAAAATAAGTAAAAAATTGTTAAGGCCACCTAGTGACAAATGACTGTTACCATGTCAATGAGACTCTCTCAAATTAAACTCTATTGACCTACATCCTATGCTTTTGTGACTTTATGATTTATTATAAACATCTTTCCATGTCCGTCAATATATCTGCATCACCACTTTAATGCCTTCCTTGCAGTCCATGGACACATGTGGATCTTTTAGGTCCACCTTTCTAGGCTGTCGTTCTTACCCAGGTACTCCTTGCAGGTAAGGACCTCCTTGAAACAAGCAAACTGTCCTATTCTCAGCATCATTATAGAACATCACAAATTCAAAGCCCCGGCCGTTCTCGAAGCTGCTGGTGAAGAACTTGGTCTGTTCTTTTACAAGCTTTGTCTCTGCAGGGAAATGAGACAAATGGGCACAGGAGAAACAGGTGTAAGAAAGATGCCACGACAGAGCCACACATCTGTTCCCTGCTGGAATCACAGGCCAACGATGGCTGATTCAATGTCCACCAGGTGCAAAACTGAAGGAAAGGGGAGGGCCCCAAACAAACAGAATATAGGCTCGCTGCCCTGGTGGAATTAACAGCCTCACTGGGGACAGGATTAACCAACGAAATCAATACAAAGCATTTACTCAGACATGGCAATCAGGCATACAGTATATAAGTGCTGAGGGTGCGCTGAAGAGAGTAGCAAGGAGCACACAGAAACCCTTCTTGGAGTAAGTGTGTTTGGAATGGGGTTTAAAGAAAACGAATAATGTGACAGTAGGAAGTTTCCCTTGCAGACATGAGTTTAGCCTGAGCAGAAGACAGTTTTCATACTGGAATGGGAACCGGTCTAGTTCAGCCTAATGTGTCACATGGCTATGATTCATAAGCCTTCAAACTCGGGGTTAGAACCATTATGGTTCACGAAATGAAATTAGTGAGTTATAATCAGACTCTAAAAAGAAACAGAATGCTTCCCCTCTATCCTGGGGAAGTATTAGTCCACTCACCTAGATGTATTCCCCCCCCCCCCCCAATTATACAACTGTGCACAAGCTGTTATGTACTGGGTTGAGTCA
The DNA here is from genome assembly GCA_004027555.1 of Craseonycteris thonglongyai. Taxonomy (NCBI): domain Eukaryota; kingdom Metazoa; phylum Chordata; class Mammalia; order Chiroptera; family Craseonycteridae; genus Craseonycteris; species Craseonycteris thonglongyai. Next base: position 14,056 of record PVKE010026993.1, read on the forward strand.
CAATGTAGGCCACTTCAAAATGATGACCGACAGCTCCTGCTCTAAAAGGGCGTATTTGTCCTTCCATATCTGTCAAGGTTTCATTCCCTACACTCCTAGCTTTCTCCCACAGCGCACTGTGATTTACCATGCACAGCACTGTTTCTTTTACTGCTGCCAGGTTTACATGTACTCACTTGGGAAAAGATAGGAGAGGAGGTCTGCTCAGGGTGGGGAGAATGTCGGGGGCAGTATCTTTTAGTCAGGCCACAGGCATCAGGGGAGGGGGGCACCCTGTCTTTTAGACTTTGTATGCTCAACAACTGGACCAGATACGCACACACCATAGGTATTCTAGCAGCTGTTGAGAAACTTAATGATTGAGAGGCCAAAGGACGTTCCTAGGTGATGGGGAAGCAAATGAGCTGAGGAGCCACGGGGTGGACGCTGCAGTTGCCGAGATTGGTGAATGGAGTTGGGCAGAGAAAGACTGCTAACCACGTGCTGAAATACCTGACGTGTGTGGAGAGGGTACTAGCTGCTGGACGGCCTCTAGAGCCATGAGAATGAAGGTCACCAGTGGGCTAGTGAGGAGACAGGAGAGCTAAGGCCTGAGAGGTGGGGCCCCCTAGCAGTAAGAGTTTGAGGAGGAGGAGCCAGCAAACGATACTGGAAAGGAGGGACCAGTGAAGTAGGACATGCAGTATCCTGGAAGCCAAGTTCAAGGACAGCAGTCACCAGGTGTGCATAAGTTGAGTCATTGGTCAGCAACGTGAAGGTCATTGGTGTCCTGGACAAGCAGTTAGCATGGAGTGGCGGGAGTGAGTCTGACTGGAGTGGGTGATGAGAAGGATCCAGCAGAAAGGGGTGTCCTTCCATAGGCCACAGGGGGTGGAGGGCTTGGCCTCAGTTTACTAGGATTATACTCAGTGTTCCTAGCTGGTAGAACACAACGAATGGGTGACGGTCATAAGAAATTATAGCTTAGTACAGGCTAAGGAAGAAATCACTAAGAAGTAGAGCTGCCCAAATGGGAAAAAGCCCCTTTAGTCCCAAGTACCCCATGACTGGAGGGGTTCAGGCTAAGTGGCGGTGACTGGCTGTGAGGGGTAATGTAGAAGCAGGAGAAGACACAAAGGCAAGATGACAGCCGGGTTCCCAACCTGTCTCCCAAGCAACCGAGGGAGCCCGCTGTGCCCGTCCTTCCGTAGCAGTGGCTTCCTACGGGGAGTGCTGACCATGAGCTCCGCGAGGGCGGCCCTCTCATTTGATCTCTTCATTAATATACCCCAGTGCCTGGCACAGTGTCTGCCACTTACTAGGTGCTCAATAAACACAGCACACTCTCCATCAACTCAAGCAACCGGCACTCTCAAGCAACAGGCAAAAAAACCTAATTTCTTAGGTTTTTCTACCACAACATTTATCCAGCATGGGTGCTGGTTAGCTGAGTCTACTTACGTTTACCAGCATCTACCAATCCCGTGGGTGCTGCTTAACTGGGAGTCTACTGTATTTGTGCAGGAAAGAAGGCCAGGGTACTGTCTGTGTTGGGAGGTGAGGTGGGATGACTCGGGAGGTATGAGCCTGGGAGATGTGGGGTGACCTGAGCATTCTGAGCTTCTAGGGTGACATTGCCACACAGTGGCACAAATGAGAAAATGGGATTACTGACCACAGCCTCAGGGCCTCAAGGCAGGGAAGTGGGGAGGTGGTGGGAGGGGGGAGGCTTTGCAGGGTCGGCCTTCACTCCTGCTAATGGTGAGACGGCAGCCAGGGTGGGAGGCAGTCTTGTTCCTGGTGGAAGGCTTTGTGCCCTCCCACGGTCTGTGAGTCACTGCAATTGCTGGTCCCCAAACCAGAGAATATAGAACCCCCTGCAGTAGGTTCCTTCCCTTTTCAAGGGGCAACTAGTGCTTCCCTCTGCTCTTAGTTCTGTGTCTGAGACCCAAACGTTCTTTACGGAAGACTGGCTGCTCCTACCATGAAAAAAGGCTTTGAAGTCTTGATTCCGTTGGTTGTTTTTATAATTCAATGGAGGCAAGTACATCCAGGAGCCGTCTTCACACTTCTTCATGAACTGCTCGAATAGGCATCTGAAGTCTTTGCTCCAGCTGGGTTTGGGGAGAGGGCTGCCCTCATGAATGACTGTCTCAGAAGAGAACAGCCTCTACAAGACAGAGAGAGAAGAAAATAAAAGAGAGAGAAAAAAAAGACAGAGAGCAGAAGAGTTATGGGGGGGCGAGGGGGGTGCATCCTGTCATACTACAGCCTCCCATTTTTCAGAGACTATTCTGAGGTTTCTCCTCCTCCCAGATGCTTATTACGTCAGAGAGGGGGTACATGTCAGGGATGGCCCATCCTCCGTGGGAGAAACAGGACATTCAGGACCCTCTCAGCGTCACCCAACTAGTCACTGGCAGAGCACGCATTAAGTTTACAGACTCCTTTCTTTTCTTCAAATCAAGTGCAGGTGAGCCAGACACTGGAGATAGAGATGAAGGACAGACAGACATTCCCCTCCATGTGATAAGCGCTACCAGTGGGGGAACCATAGGAAGCCAGAGCACGGGGACAGGTGTTCAGCTCAGACCGGGGGGAGGGAGGTCAGAGAGGGGTTCTCTGACTTGACTTTGGTTAGACAAGCAGAAATCAGGCAGCTAGGAGGAGTACTGTAGGCAAAGGAACCCTGTGTGCAAAAGCCATGGGACACAAACAGTCTGGAGAGGCCTTCCAGCCCTGTAGTACTGATTGTTATGCCCATTTTGTAGATGATGGAACAAAGGCCTACAAGGAGCTTGGTGTGGTCTGGGTGCCCAGGGAAGGGCAGACAGCCACAGGGATGGGGCGGAGGCCTGATGAGAAGCCGCCACACTGAGCTAAGTGGTTTGAATCATCTGCAGTGCTCTGAGGGCTATTGTTATTATTTCTATTGTTAAATTTATGGCGGTGACATTAGTTAGTAAAAATTACATAGGTTCCAGGTGCACAATTCTCCATTACATTGTCTATGTGTTGCATTGTGTGCTCACCACCCAGAGTCAGTTCTCTTTCCGTTACCATGTATTTGAGTCCTCTCCCTCCTCTGAGGGCTTTGACATGGGAGAAACATGATCAGATCTGGCCACAGTATGAGATACGGTGGGACTGATCAAGCCTGGACCGGAAGGCCCTGTCTGGGGGATACTGGGGGAGCCCAGGTGAGAAGTGGCAAGTGCACAGAGCAGAACTGGGTGACTGTTTGGGTAGGAGAGTGAGAGAACTGTGCAACAGAGCCGGTGACAAAAGCCGGTTATGGAGAAAGAACATAAAGAAAGGGGAAACGGAGGGCTTGCTCACAGCAACAATGGCTTCCACCCATGCAGGCCCTCTGCTGCCCAGAGCTGCTACCAGTGCAGGGCCCTGGCGGAACAGCACAAAGGAAAACCAGTCCTTTTGCTTCTGCAGAAATCCTGGGCGGGTTAAGATCACTGAAGCTATCCACTCTGTGGCATTCTATTTCCCGCCACCCTCATCAAGTCATTCAGATTCAGTGTGCCTACAGCCCTTGGATGGCACCCCGAAACCGAAACAGGGAGACCGGACTTACTGGGATGCAAGAACCAGCTAAGGAGACTTCTGCTGGTACTTGGGCTCGCTCCAACCCCAGCCTGATGGCCATACAGGGAGCCTGTCTCTAGAACGCTAGGGAACTAAAAACTTCCTGGCTGGACAAGAAGAAGTGAGGGGAAGGCCAGCCGGGTGGAGAGCCCCCCGCTTCCTGGCCCAGGGTCTGTACCTGTGTTTTTTACTGATGGTTTGGGATGGGCTCATCCCTTCAGAACCCAGCTCAGAAAATTTGGAAAAGTGAAACACCACCAACAAAAAACCCCCACCTATTATCCATCTTAATACAACCAATAATAAAACCTCCACGTATTTCCTCCAAGATTTTTAAAAAGTAATTTTCCCTAAAATACTTGTGATCCCGATAAAAAATGTAACTTTTCTTTGTTTCACCACTGAACATTATTTAGTGTTCACATTCCCACATCCCTAATCACAATGATCATTTCCAACAGCAGAAAAATAGTCCTTTAAACTTATGTACAATAACCCCCTCAACCATTTCAGTTGGACATTTAAACTGTTCACAGTGTTTTGCTGCCTTAAATAAAAATGTTCAGCGGAGCATTATGAGTATAGTTTTCTCTCTATTTTGAATTATTTCCTTAGAATTCAGTTTCAAGCGTGTAGCTTTTAAAGCACTTGGATATGGGACGCCGGAGACACGACTGGTCACACATCAACGTGTATGGACCAACCCACGTCAACTGAGAGGCGGAGCAGGATGTGCAGGCTGTGGAGTTGTGAATCCGGGTTCCTCAACCACAGGGCTCATCTTAAACAGACAACTCCAGGACCCCTCAGTCCCAGGGCGCTTTTATGGACCAGTGCGACATAAATAACTCAAGATGGTTAGCAGTTAGAATGGCTTCCTTGACTGTGGACTCTCCTATCTGGTTTGTAAATTGGGAAGTCTGAGACTCAGCTGAACGCGGCAAGCTTTTTAAACTCTCCCAAGTGCCCGGGTTCTGCGCCAGGAACAGCCAAGACAAAGAGAGAAGGCTTGGGCACTGCCTTCAAGTGCTTGCAGCCCTGCCTGTGGAAAATGCTACAATGAAAAGCAGACACAGACACAGGAGTGAAGTTAGGGCAAACGTCAAAAAGAGGAGAGACTGCTAAAGGATGAAGAGTTCACAAAGGACAGAATGGGAGGGCTGCTCCAAGCAAAGGGACAGAAAGATAAAACCACCACGTGACGTGCTGGGGACCTGCTAGTATGTAAGGTGCATAGAGAACAGCAGCTAGACATGGATGGCTAAGTGGAAGGGGCCTCCCCTGCAGATGCTCTCTGGTCTTAAGGAAGGGCTTAGATTTCATCTCCTAGGTCAATGCTTCCAAAGGCCAACATAAAAGATGACTTTAGATGCACAAGGACCATATATGTACACTAGACTCTCAGTGACCCGGCACCCATGGGGATTGGTAGATTTGGGATAAATTTAAGTAGATTCTCCACTAACTGGCACCCAGACAACCAGCACTCTCAAGCAACCAGCAAAATCTCAAGCAACCAGCAAAATCTCAAGCAATTGGCCCCAAATTTTTGCCAGTTGCTTGAGAATGCTGGTTGCCTGAGTTCTGGTTAATGGAAAATCAACTGCATTTTGAAGTGCACACTACAAAAGGACCTAAATAACACATCACACTTGTGATTTCACACATGTCACTGCTTAGGATGAAGCTAACTAAAGAAAGGGAGTCTTGAAAGAATCATGAAGGTGACACTGAGTGAGAAAATTTTTTTTTCCATTATGTAGAGTTTTAGGCAAAGAAGTAACACGAACTTAGGTTTTAGAACCCTCCCTCTGGTATACAGTGTGAATTGCAAGGTGAGAAGCAGTGGTAAGGAAACTGGTTAAAAGACTGTGGCAAAGGTCCAGGTGAGATATGGTTAGAAGCTCAAGTAGGTAGAGAGGAATAGGGGGCAAAAAGCAATTTAAGAGATATTTAGAATACTAGGACCAAGGGATGTGGAGAAAGACTGATTGTGGAGGAAGAGAAAGCAGAAGTGTCTTGGATGATTCCCAAGCTGTAACTTTGAAGACCAGTGGATAGAAGGAAAATAGTTGGTTTTTGTTAGTGTCCGTGTGTGTGTCAGGAGGCAGAGAGTGGGAGAGGATCTATTAATTTTAGTTTGGGGCATACTGAGTTTAGGACTCCAGATGTTGTGAGAAATAAAAATAATGTAAGTTGCAGTTCAAGGAGGTGAGAACTAAGAAGAGATACTTGAAGTAAAGGCACTTGTAAATTCAGAGCAGAGATTGTGTATATGAGTAATAAATGTTAGGGATAATCATTATCTTTTGTTTTCCTGAATATTTTTCAAGTGGGGCTTGTGAAGTTATGGCTTTTGAATGTGTCTCCTTTGAAGTTACTGAACAGAAAGAAGTATGACTTATAAAGCCACCTGTAAATACTACTAAATATTCTCAACAGATGACAAGGCACCAAAATATAATTAAGGAGACAAGTTTATCTTTGTTGTGAGATCAGCATGGGGTATGTTGTTTCCCAAAGTGCGAGATGATACAGGATTAACAACAAATCTGAACATTATCCTTTGCAAGAAAGTTGCAACAGTTTTCAGTTTTTCCCCATACAGAACCTGTTCCCTCCTCTATGTTCCCTTAGTAGTTCATTACAGCACAAGGTACATATATTTTTTAACTTGGCAATTTCATCCCTTTCTCCCAAACTACATTGTGAGCTCCCTGAAAGAGCCATTTTCTTTCTCACCTTCATAGCATCAGTCTGTTGGGGTTTAATATTAATTGAATACATTGCAAAACATAGGGATACAAAACAGACAATATTCACTTACTAACGCCAGGCACCGTACTACGCACTTTGTTTGGGTTCTCTCTTTTAAATCTTATAACCACCTTTAAAGGTGATGGAACTGGCTTAGAGAAGGCATGATTACCTGACAAGCACAGAGAACCAGGAAGAAATAATGCTCTTATCATAGGGTATGCTGTAATGGTTAGAGCCAGCCTGCTAAGGTTCCGACCCCACACGTGTTCTCTGTATGACCTTACTTGAATAACTTACTTAACCCTTCTTTATTAGTATCAGTAGCAGCCAATTCTTAAACACTATTATGAAAACTGAAATTGTATAAACACAATAAATTAAAAATGAAGGTATTAGGCACTAAGCCTGTCAATTCCTCATTATTTTATTATTATGTGGGCTCTTGAGGGTCTTTACCTCTGTCATTATCGGTGTGGTGGGAATACTAGGCATATATCTGCCCTGCTGATCAAACATCCAGCACGCTTCCAAAACGGAGCCACCTTCCCCACCAGCCCCTGACGGTTAGAATCTTGGGCCTAAAAAAAGATCCTGCGACCCCTATGACCGTGTTAACACCGATCCCTTTTGGAGGTATTATAAGGTGACCAGACGTCCCGATTTTTAACAATTTGTCCCGCGTCCCGCGGCGTTTTAAAATAGTCCCGATTTTTGGAAAGAATGCACGACAAGCTAGGGAACGGCGGGAGACAGACCCAATTTTTAATCAAGAACCCCCTCCCCCCGGGTCAATGGTGTCCCGCTTTACCAATGTTAAAATCTGGTCACCTTAAGCTAATGGGCACTTTTTAGGCATGTTCTGGACCACAAGTCTCGCTAGGGCACCCACTCCCGCCGCCCGCAACCCGGAACTCACGTGTACGGGTCTCGGGTTTCTCGCCGGCGAGCGCGCGCCTCCCCGCAAGGACCCGAGCGTGCGCAGGCGCGCGGCACAGCGCCTCAGCATGGCTCTGAGGGCGCCCGGGGCGCCGGCGAGCGTGTGGCCACCGCGGGCTCAGCCACCACGCACGCTCGTCCGGGTAACCTAGGTGAGGGGAGGGCGAGGCTTGACTTGGAGGTCAAGTGCCCGTGAGGAGTGGCGTGCCCAGAGGGGCGTGCAGGCCGGCGGCAAGGCCTCCCACTCCGAGGTGAGGAGGCGGGCAGAGGCCCGCTCACCCCGCCCGCAGTTGCCGCCCACCGCCGATCCGCCCTGGCGTCTGGGCGTTGCGAGTGCAGGACTCGGCGTCCTCTCCCTGGCTCGGGCCTGGCGCCTGCGCGCTGCGAGTGCAGGACTCGGCGTCCTCTCCCTGGCTCGGGCCTGGCGCCTGCGCACTGTGAGTGCAGGACTCGGTGTCCTCTCCTGGCTCGGGCCTGGCGCCTGCGCACTGTGAGTGCAGGACTCGGTGTCCTCTCCTGGCTCGGACCTGGCGCCTGCGCACTGTGAGTGCAGGACTCGGTGTCCTCTCCTGGCTCGGACC
>PVKE010026994.1:0-21907 GCA_004027555.1 Craseonycteris thonglongyai
CAACATGCTGCAATTACAAGTTGTTCACATGTTTCAGGTGTGACAGCAACGGGAGAGTAGAATACTCGAAAAATTTGACTCAATAGCCCAAACGCATTTTCCGTTACTCTGTGAGCACGAGTTAACCTGTAGTTGAAGATGACTTTAGATTTTTCTCCTCGAGCTGTTATTTTACAGTATGGTTTCATGCCATGTTTGTATAATCTGAAAGCTTCATCTCCAACTGTAACATAGGGCACTACTTTATTCGAACCAGGAAGTCTCTCATCTGGAGGAAATATGTTTCCCGAAAGCACTTGTTTCCCCATGACAGACTTCGCAAAAATTCCACTGTCCCCCTCTTTTCCATATGACCCAACATCTATCTATTGCTATAAAGTTACAGTTGGCATCAACCAAAGCAAGTAATACAACAGAAAAGTACTCCTTATAATTAAAAAACGTCTACGGCGCTCTTCTTTGTCTTCCCATCTGCAACTTAGTCAGATCAATTTTAGTTGTTATTTGGACCCTGTAATCTAAACTCACCGTGAAATTGCCCTTAGCGTCCTCCCAGCTCCGCGTGCTAAAATAATTGCTCCGCGTGACACTTTGGGCACACGTGCCATAGGTTCGCCACCCCCAGTCTAATTACTTAATATTCATATCCCTGAAGACCTCTTCAACTCTTTTGTCCCAAGGTCTCAAGTTAGTGATTTGATGTTCAATAAATAATTCTAAAGTGAATACTATTTTTTTAATTAAATCTTGTTATTGGACTACAGCTATAGTAAAGAAAACTCAAAAGTTCAATTAATTTTTGAGGATGTATATACTCTTGTAATCATCGTTCAGATCACTATAGAGAAATTGCCAGCATCCTTGAAGGCTCCGTTCATACCTCTTCCTATCAATGCCCCTAAAGTAACATTCTCACTTATTTTGCCACAGATGGTCGTTGCCTGCTCTAGAACGTCATATATAAATGCAATCATACTGTCTATATTGGCCTTTGTTGATGAAATCCATCAGTGTTGCTGAGTATAATGGTAGATTATTTTCATTGCTGTATACTATTCTACAGTGTAGTTATAACACAATTTATTCTTCCATCCCAATACTGATGAATATCTAGAACACTTTCAGTTTAGAGATATTACGACTGGTGTTACTATAAGCATTCTGATATGTATATTTTCATGGACATATAAACTGACTTCTCTTGAATATACACAGATAAGAGCAAAACTTCTAGAACTTTGGAACTTTGGTAGACTAATAAAATTAACAAATAAAACTTTATAGTTTTCAATAATGTTTTTAGAGATTTACAAACATAGTTGTGATAAAATTACTAAATATTTCCGAACAAAATCACAAGATTAGATAAGTCACCCAAGAGCCTATAAACCAGTTAAGTGATTTTGGAAAGTTGATTTGTCACCACTGTCAATGGTTTCCAACACCACATCTAAGGACAGACACACTAAATTAGATATTCCCAAATGAATTTTAATCCCTTTACCCATGACCACTGGCTAAGGATTTAGAAGTAGAGAAATTAGGAATACACAGTGTTAGACACATCAAGTGTCCATAAATATAACTACTGAATAAATTTCTAACAAATAGCTAAATCATGTCAACACTAGAGTGAGCTACATAAAGATATTTCATTAAAAGTAATTTTGAATGACCTATACAAGCATCCTTGGAAATAATACTGGCAAATGTTTATTTCTAGATTGGCTTTTCCAGCCACTTCATGCTATATCACTTCTAGGATCTGTGGGTACTACCTTCATAGAAGACAAACTAAGTTGGATCAAAACAATAAGGAAGCAAATCATCTTCTTTAAAAGATTCATTCAGAAGTCAAACAAAACAATTTTGAAATCAGATGGTACTGGGGATTATGAAAGTGTGTTTCTCCTGGCTCAGTGGTAATCTCTTCTATTCAGGGAATAAAAAGGCAAAGAGACTCAAGTATGTTCTAGAATTCTACATGTACAACTCAATTCTAACCTTTTCTCAAAGCCCAGTCTTATCTGAAATTTCCCTATTTTACCCCTTAAAGCTAAAGTATCAAGTTCAGTGCTTCACACAGGGTTAGTCTTCAACAAATAGTCATGGAGTGAATTAATGCCACATGGAACCTCTGGTTATCTCACTGCTTCTATGAAATTCCCTTACATCACTATACAATGACTCAATGTAAGGGGAAGCCATGGGTCCCAGGCTATAAGTGATTCCATCCCAAGATAAAAAGGCCAGCTGGGGTATTTAATTAGTCTGTTTCTAAAAATACAGAAAAGGAAAAGATACTAAAAATGTAGTGCAATAAACAAAATGCACAGTAACAATTCCTCAGGGCAGGAAAATGACAATAGACAACACCCAGCTATATAAAATCACATGGTCTATACATAGCAGAGGCATCCACAACTGATGTGCATAACTGAGCTAAGATTGACTTGGATGACAATGAATGACTCTTGTAAAAATCCGTGACTATTTTCTAAGTTGGTGGCAATCATCTAACTATTGCTGTGTATCATCTTCTCAAGAATCCTCCATAACCAGAAACTACTAGCAGGCAAATAAATGGATTAACTCTTACAAAAAAATAATTGTTAGCCCAGCCTTCAAATCACTTTCGTGTTTTATGAAACAAGAGGTAGAAACATAACCTGAGGGCCCAAGATCCAAACCCTAGCCCCTTCCACAACTGGTCCATTTGTATGATCACATCCCTCCAGTGCTTAGCTGCTATTCCCAAAAGCAATGCTGAATTCGCTGAATGCAAGGAAAGGAAGGGTCACAGATTCAGCCTTCTGAAGACCCTTCCGTGAAAAGCTAAGCCCCAAGTAGTAAATAAGAGCACAAAACTCTTGAATAAAAAATTAAAAAAAAAAATCTAGCACAATTTAATTTATGTATGGCCTTTTCAAAAAGTCTAATGATTAAGAAACATCTTTAAGACTGGTAAAGGACCCATATCATGCATGTCTTGCCATGTTAGGGGCCTGAAGTATGCAGTTGGAGGCCTGGCTAGATTCTCTGAAGTTGAAAGAGAATGACGGTGCTAGTGAGGAAGAAAAATCCACCTCCAGGTAATCACCTGAAAGGAAGTCACTCTTCTACCAAGGGAACAAATTGAATGCAAGAACTGAAGCCACGCAAAACAGGCTCTACCTCTCAACAGAATCTCATGCCTAACTCTCACAATGGATCAGTCATAGACAAAATCTGCTTGAGTATGCATCATGAATCTACTTGCCTTGTGTCAATCTCACTACAAGCACAAGCTAATTCTATACCAAAACCAGCCTCCTAACCAGAAAGAGGAGGGACCTCACATATAACATAATAGACATAAATAACCTAAAGTATTAAAAAAATATAGACAGTTATAAAAGAGAATCTATGCATAATCAGGAGTCACTAATGAATAAGTGGCCAGACTATCTGCATAGAATTCCTTTCACTATCCCACCTTTGCAATTGGGGGAAAGGGGATGAAAGTATGGATGCATCCTTATTCCCAGAGGTATCAGCTGACTTCTACCATCTGAAGAAAGGAAAATCTTGGTTCACCGATGCAAGATTATGTATTTAACAAATCAGTGACTGATCTAAATAAAAAGATGCTTTTAAAAGGAAAGCAAATGAAGATCACAGCAATTTTACACTCTAACTTCATCTCAGATTGATATCTTGACCTACAAGTCCTTCTATTTGTTCATGCAAGAATGATATTTGCGCTTTGTTTCTCAACTTGGATGTGGGGATACCCTAGAACAGTAAGGAATCATTCTTGACTTACTGTGATACCTCAAGCTTCCCCTCTTTCTCCCTTTACAATTTTTGAACTGGAAGCAAGAAAACTAGTAACTCAAGTAGAGGCAGAAAAGGGAATGACTCAGGTTTGAATAATTAGTTTGATAAAACATGACTAGGGAAATCAGGGCAGGAAGCTAGTAGCTATTAATAGTAAAGAACAGAACAGTTCCGTTTCCTCTGTGAGATCACAGGGTAATCCAGGCATTATCCTCACCCTATTCAACACCATTTTCTAGTTATAACTAATGTGTAGAGAGATTGATACATACATATCTACTTAGTAACAGAAAGATAATACAAATCTCCTAAAGCAGAAATCACATGATTATTCTCCAACAGCACGATTAGGACAAGCATGACACAGATCTCTTTGTGGTAGAAAAGAAACAGACATACAAACTCAGACTGAACTTTGGCTTCAAGAGACACAAATTGGCATCTCACATATAATGCTCAAGTGCACTCACCCTTCCAACGTCTCTTTCCCTTTCTTCTATAATGGGTTTTCCCTTTTCTGGTAGTTCTCTACCCCCTTGATATCTTGTCCGACAGAAGTTCTGCCCAGTGTGTAAAATTTCTTTGGCCCTCCTCACCTTTTTCTCCTCTTTTCAGGGGTCATCGGGAAGAAGGTAAGGATCATGGCGAGGGTAGGGGGGATGAGTGTCACCTGAGGAGGTTGTTAATGCAAAAAAAATTCAATAATTTGTTCGAATTTTTTCTGCCTTCCCCCTCCCCCCACTGTCCCCCTAGAAAAACCAGCTGACACTATGGGATAAAGGATCCTCTGACTAAAATGGATGAAAAGGAATGAACCAATTATCACAGCTATTAATCACTTAAAAGATACCTCATGAATTAAGGATTCAGGGAAAAAAATAAATTCATGCACTGTAGCAATTCTATCCTTACCTATATCTTTTTCATTCACCCAAAAAGCTGATTCACATATGCCCCAGACTTTTAAAAAGTGATGAAACATACAGATTGTCACCAGTAGGTAACACAACAGTTGTCAGGAACCCATTTCCAAAGTTCCCTAACCACTGGAATGGCCCACTTAGTCAAGATGGAGAAGAGACCCATGTGCAATGTTTGAGAATATCTGCCCCCTATACAGAAGAGGGAAGAAGGTAATAGCATGGTTTTACTCCAAATTAGTAAGGGAGCCGGGGTCCTATTCTTTCTAAGATTATTTCACTGAGTTTTTCAGAATAAGTAGCATTTTTTCAAATAACTTTTCTGTGAACCTTGGCACGGATCTTCATAAAGATTTATGTTAATTCCTTTAAATGACTTCTGTGTGTGCGTGGTTTTTTTTAATCAGTAAAATAATCTTAGCAAGAGAGATGGTTTCATGTGCTTTGAGAGGAAACTTAAAAAGAAGATAGAGCTATATGCAATAATAACTGAGTTTATTAAATGCCTGTGAAAGCTGAATGAGTAAAAGAAGCATAGTCAATACCTAAACCACTGAAAATTCACAATTACATTTTTTAAATATAATATTGGTGTAAGTAAACACAAAAAGGATAAAATAAATATGTGAGTAGAACAGCAAGACCACAGTTAGATGAGTAAGAAAGAGAGTGATGACAATGACATATTCAATAGAGTCCTGGGTGGCCCCATAAAAATAAGAAATTACATAGACTATTATGAGCAATAAATGGTAGGTTATCAAGGGTATGGTATGGTTTTCAGGGCAGTGAAATCTGTGAAACCATATTAGTAACCTCAAAATGGCAAACATAACTTATTTAGTTGGATTAAGAAAAAAGGAGAGCAAGCTAAAAACAAACAACAAATGACTGTTTGGTCTGAGTCATGTTTTAAACATCTTTCTACAATTTTGCAGGCAATACTGGTTGAAATACTTGAAATGCTAACTGTATGTCAGCATGGAATATAGAAAGAAGCAGAGATTATTGAACAATGTGAAATTTTAAGTACAGTTAAGAGAGCTGTACTCATTCCTCTTAGAAACATTAGAAGCTTCTGTGGCTTGGCTGAAAAAAAAGTCTATAAATATCTAACAAAAGATTTTTTTAAGCAGACTTTTAATTCCATAGTGTTGCATGGTTTCAAATGAGGCAAAAGAATAAGCAAATGGAAGAGTCTCAGTAATATCAGTGTCAGGATACTCACAGTAAATAGAGAATACAGGTAATAACATTTCCTGAAAAAGTGAAGAAAACATATGGAACATGTTACCAGGAAGAAAACCAACCAATGAGAATAAATGAGTTCAAGAAGCACCTAGAAATGCTTTGAAGAACAGGAGAATTTTTCTAAAAGGAAGAAACTCTGAAGGATGATAATAAAGTCCTGATAATCAGACAAGAGGACATATTCCCAACCACTATCTGTAGTCATTGAAGGCAACTGCTGAATAGCATAACACCAAAGAGGATCACCTCACATAGGGCCTTATTCTGCTAAAATAGAAAATCTGTCAATAAACTATGTCTGAAGTTTGAAAATACAAACCATCAAATCAGTTCAAACCCTACTTGTGCTTTTAACTCGTCCCTTGTAAGCACTACAAGCCCCTCAGACTCAACTTTGGACTAAACAGTTCAGGGTCTCAAACTTCTATGCTTTCACATCTCTATTCAGAAGCTGTGTTTCCTCCTAGTTACATACAGTATTCTAATTTAGCCAATAGTATATTTTGCTTTAAAAAAAAATATTAATGGGTGCTATGCATACCCTACAGGATATAATTTCCTTTTAAACTTTATATTTTATAGTAGTAACTGCTCCCTTCCTGTTTCAAGTGTTCTGTTTTTTTGTTTGTGTTTGTTTGTTTGGTTTGGTATCACCAAAACAATTAGAATAAACTTAAACCAGCCTTCCATTTGATTATTTTTTAATGTGCATTTTATAATGATCAGATTTTGAAATAAAACCACATTTTTGCCATACTTGGTAGAAGAGGAGGGAAATATTTCTCATCTTTTAAAAAGGGGAAATTTGTTCAAGTCTTAAAATTTGGCTGCTTTGTATTGTTTTATTTTTTTTTAAGACTTAATATGGAATGCAAAAGAAAACCTAATGAGAGTTTTTATTTTGTTCTTGGAATGTGTCTTCTCTTTCTACCTGCTTCCTGTGTAACAATATTCAAAAGGAAGCTGGCATGACTGTAATGCGAAAGCTTTTACTTACAAAAAAGAACATCCAAGTCTGTCTGGCATCACCAGGGGAGCACGGCAACCTAACTTTCAAACAAAAAATGTCTCTGTCTTTCTTTCCTTGCCAGTTCAAAGGATGGAGACTAGCTCAAAGCCAATTTTTAAGCAGCCCTGTGCCAATTTAGGCCATTAAAGAAAGGATGATAATTTAAAAAGCACACAGCTCCGAATGGATCTCAACTCAAATTCTAGTTCCTAGCAGTGCTTGAAGAACATGCTAGTTTTTCTTTTTTTCTCTTTCTTTCTTTCTTCCTTTCTTTCTTTTTTGGAACGAGAAAAAAGGAGAAATTCCATCCTAATTATGAAAACTTCATTTATATCAGTCATTGATTAAAGTATACAAAACCTTAATTAAAGGGACCAAAAGTAAATACACCAATATTACATAGAAAAGTACTAAAAAAACAAGAGTTAATTGTACTTAATTCTAAATTCAATTTTGTATTGTACTTAGAGTTAAGAAACTATAAAAAAATGACCTGTTTATATTTTATGAAAAGTTTTAAGAACATTAGAATCCATGTGAAGAAATATACAAAACTATACATAAAGATGGCCATATGAATGAATTAAAGGAAAACCCTGCCTACATTCCTGCCAATATTCATCTCAGAACACAATGATTTTTATGGCTATACAGAAAAAAAAAAAGAAAGAAAAAAATATGTCTGAGTACTCTGGAAAGCCTTAGCTGACCTTAGCTCTTTCTTTCCCATTTTTCTTTCTGGTCTCATTTCAAGTTCATTTATACTACTCTCTTTCTTTCCCAATAAGCTTTAGATAGCAAGGTTTATGCTAAATTTTCTTACAATGTGTTCTAAAATTTGGGATTTTTAAGTCACTTTTCCTATCCTAGTTAACATTTGTCAGTTATGAAAGAATTGACATTTAACCCTGATGAACTTTTAATCCTGACACAAATTCATATACAAGGGCTATCTGGAAAAAATCCAGCTGTAAATTCCTCTACTCTACATATTCATGGCTGGATACTTTCAAGCAGCCCTCATAAAACAACTCAATACAACGTAACAATCAAACTTAAGTCATTTTTGTTTTGATTGAGGCTAAACATACATAAATAGTACAATGGTACTATAATTAGTAGAAAATTAAGTTCTGCTTCTTCTATGGAGGCATTATTAACTATGCCATCAAAAAAATCAACAGTTTTGGGTGGTCATTCTCTGCATGTGTGTGAAGAGTAAGAAAGGCCAATTCCCAAGAGAACATCAAATGTTCCTTACGAAAAAAAGAGAGTGCCAGGATGGACCAATTTTAATTTGTGCATTTAAATTTAGTTTCAATAATGCAAATCTCCTCTGCCACATATGTTTGTTCAACATGTACATTCAAAACACAAAAGTCCTCAGATATTGCTTTCAGTCTTCTTTTAAATATAAGGGTTTGAGAAAAGAAAACTGCTTTGAAGCTTTCCCTAAAATGGGCCATCCACCAATTTATAGTCAAAGTCAACCCAACAGCGGGCATAAGCTTCATAAACACAGCAAATCTCTCTAGGGGATTCTAGTCACTCTGTTCCTAAAAACATTCACTGGAAATCCAGTGGCATTTCTAAAGGGGTTTTAGTTATATTCCCAGGGCCCAGCTCCTAAAGAGAAAAATCACAGTCAATATATTTTTAGTCTCTTCATCAAAGGCAAAGAGAAAAGATATAAATTTCTCCTTCAGAGGTTAATGGACTCTTTCTTATAAAACTATATTGTTCTATAAGTTAAAAATAGCTTATACTTTTGACTACATATTTTTAGGGTGGGAAAAAAGTTTATCTTAAAAGTTTTTAAGCTTGAAAAAATATTTATCCAGAAAAATCAGTCTGACATCATGACTATTCTATGGGTGACTAGAAACTACAGAAAAAGATTTGCTGTATCTTAAGAAAAATAGTTTTTACTGGTAAATACAGAAATAAGTAGATGAAGACTTCGAATTCTAAATGAAATCCAAATGGCTGCACCACATTTTCATTACCACCAGCAGCAAATAAGAGCTCCTATTTCTCCACATCCTCATCACACTGTTATTGTCTTCCCTTTTGATTATAGCCATCCTAGTACATGTGGTATTACACTGTGGTTTTGATTTTCACTTCCCTAACCCTAATGAAGTTTCAGGTACTTATGGGCCAGTGGTATGTCTTCTTTGAAGAAATTTCTATCGGTTTTCATATCCTTTGCCCATCTTTCAATCAAGCTGTTTTGTTGTCATTGAGTTGTGAGTTCAATATACATTCAGAGTTAACCCCTATCAGATATATGATTTCTATATATTGTCTCCCATTTCACAGGTCTTTTTATTTTCCTGATAGTATTGTTTGTAGTGCAAATACTGTTCATTTTGAAGATGTCCAACTTACTTATTGTTTTTTCTTTCATCATACATGCTTTTGGAATGATATCTAAGAAGCCACTGCCTAACCCAAGGTCATGAAGTTTTACTCTTATGCGTTCTTCTGAGTTTTATCATTTTAGTTCTTAGGATTAAGCAGATCATCCATATTATGTTAACTTTTGTTTACAGTATGAGGTAGAGGTACACATTTATTTTTTTCCATGTGGTTATCCAGTTATCTCAATAGCATTTGCTGAAAAGAAATTTTGCTTTGCCCTTAAAATGTCTTGGCACCATTGCCAAGTCAATTAACCATATTGTATGGATTTATTTCAAACTATTAATTCTATTCCACTAATCAATAGGCCTATGCATATGCCAGTACCACCTAGCCTAGTTACTGTATCTTTGTAATAATTTTGAAATCAGAAAGTGTGAGTTCTCCAACTTTATTCTTTTTTGTGATTGTCTGATTATTCTGGGCCCCTTGTATTTTCATGTGAATTTTCAAGATCAGTTCTGGGAGGGGCGGGGGGGGGGGGGATTGGCAGTTGGGATGTTGCTAGACATTATGAAAAATTGTATTGTTACATATAAGATGCTTTGCTGGTCCTTTTCACTTTCAGCATCTGAATATGCCTTTTGGCCTCTTTTAATTATAAGTCTGCTATTAAGATTGGCGTTTCCTTACATGTGATGAGTTGTTTTTCTCTTACTGCTTTCAAGATTTTTTCCTTTGTCTTTGTCTTTCAATGTTTTGACTAAGATGTAAGCAGATGTGGATCTCTTCTTGTTTACCTACTTGACAGTCACTGAACTTAATGTGATATTGATTTTCATCAAATATTGGAGGTTTTCAGCCATTATACCCTCAAATATATTTCTTTACCTTTTTGTCTCTCCTCATCTTATGATACTCACATTTCATGTACATCACTCACTTAATGGTATGTCAAATTTTTCTGAATTTCTGATTTTTAATTTTTCCTATTATACAGTCTTTATTGATTTCCCTTCAGTTTGCTGTGGGTTTTTTTTTCTGCCACCACAAATCAACTGTCAAAAAAAAAAAACCTAGTGGTTTTTTATTCACTTTGGATTTGTAATGTTAAACTTCAGAATTTTTAAATAATTTTTCTCTCTTTATTGATACTCTCAATTTGATAGCACATAGTCAGGAGACCTTCCTTTATTCCTTAGAAATAGTTTTCTTTAAGTCTTTCAAGATATTTAGAACGAATACCTTTAAGTATGTGTCTGTAAGTACAACTTTTGGGTCCCTTAGAATAATGTTGTGTCTGCTTTCCTGTATAGGAGTCACACATTTTTGTTTCTTTTTTAATTTTCTTGAAGACCTACTTTCATTGTTCAAGAGAAGGTGTGTATGGGGGCAGGGGTGGGGGGGAGAGCAGAGCAGTCTCCATAGTTCTATGTCACATCATTAGTTGTGACATAGTTTCATTCCACACAGGTGGACGTGGGGCCACTCGGAGCAGGAACGAGTCTTGGGGCCTCCTGCATGGGAAGCGAGAACCTCTACTGCCGTCTTAGCGGCTCCCAGTTGTTCTGCAGCTCTGCATACGGGCCTGCAACGGCCAGGGCCAGGACCTGACCCCCAGACCTTGTGGCCACAAGGCAAGTGTTCAACACATGGAGTCATCCCAGCATCCCCCCTTTATTTTTTAATGACTCTTATTGTTGTTGAAAAATGGCCATTTCAAAAATATATCATAGCAACTCTGGATATGGATTTCCCTTTCCCTGCCCCAGAGCTTATTGTTTCTGTTGTTTATTTGTGGAGTGACAGCTAGTTCAGTGTGCAATGTGATGTTCCTGCACACATTCCTCCACCAGGCTTTTACCTCTTACCTTGACTGCCTAGGAGTCACCCCTGGGTGGCAATGAGCCCTTTATTAGTCAAAGACTTTGCTTCACCCACTTTAACCACAAAAGCTTTACCCTTACTAATTTTGTGTATAAGGTGTGGGGGGGAGGGGCATGCCTTGGATGCAGTTTACAGATTTTTTTCCCACAGTCAGTCAAGAGCTAATAACTTGGATTTTCTCTAATGGCTCCCAAGAGGGTGCAGCCTTGGCATGCTCAGCCTCCCGACCGCCAAGAATGACGGCTATTCTTTTTAAGCGTGGCTTAGAAGTTGCCCCTGGGTCACAGTAGATTACTGTCCAGGCAATGTTTAGACAAAAGTATGTTTGAGATTCTTGTGCCCATGAAGCTTCCACTCGATTCTGACGAGTCTGTCTGAGGTTTGGGGATGCTTTCACCAGGTCCCCCTCCCTTGCTCTGATGGCTCCTGAGTGGGTTCTATGTGCAGCATACATTGCCCCCGAGTTTCTACTGTGATCCCTAGCTGTTTCTTTCCTTGGTTCACTATGGTTGCCTGGAATAGAGCCTATGCAGTAGGGACTGGGGAAATCAGATATGCCAGCATCCTGCCTCTTCTCCAATAAAACCGTAGCCATGACAGAGCTGTGGGGAGAGGGGTCCCTGGCTTCCTGGCCGCACATGGCCAGGGCAGAGCTACCGTAACACAGAGTGGGGACGCCTGGTAATGGAGCAGGTCCTGGCTCAAACACCACAGACTCATCACTGTTCTCACTGAGTGGTGGTAGATTTTCTTGAATAAGTGCTTCTATATTTCTTGTATGCCCACAGGACAATTTCCAGAGATTTAAATGAGTATTTTTGTTATAAATTTTACCAGCTAGGTTGTTGTATTGCTAGGAAGAGGACCTGCCAAGCTGTTTGCTGTGTCAATCTAGAAGGCCCACTTCCAATCAACTTTTCAAGTAATACTTTAGATTGAGTTTCAAGTTACAAACCTCATACATTTAGAAATTCATATTTTAACATTTAACAACAAAATAACAAAAGCAAAAATGTGAGAATAACTTCCATTATGAACGTGACTTTGAAAAAGAAACACAAATTTCTATTTCAGTTTAAATTTTTAAAAAAATTTAATTTTAAAAAATTGAGAGACATAAATAAGAACATTAATTTTTCTTCTAAATCTTAAATTTGTGTCCTCAACTAATTGGAACCATTTTCTAGTTCGGGTCACACCGAGGTACACTGTGAGCAATTCAACTACTGTCACCAGCATTACTTCCCACCGGAGAAAGGCAGGAGCTACCACAATTGTAACTACATAAGTCCAATAAGGAATAAAATTCTCCTGTGCTCAGGGATCATCAAAAATCCTGTTGCTATTCGTGGCAAAGAAATGTACATGCCACTATGAGGAATATAAAGTCATCAAAACTAACCTCAAATCTAATTTATCTAAAGTCAATTCTTGCCCTTCAGTCTAATAAGACAAAACAAAATACTTCTGCTAGAAGGATGAGAAGAAACAATACTCAGCTAAGGGAAATAAATATCAAGAGCCTATATTCCAATGCCTGAAAGTCTCAGATAGGAGTTTCCTGCATGCCAGAGAAGCCTGCTACAATCCTGACAGATTAACTATGGTTTTAAAGAAGATGCAATGGAATCTTTGCTCACAGGGTTATTACCAAAATTCATCACTTAATCCTCTCTATATATCTAAACAAAATAAATTCTTCAAGGCCCAGTTCATGTCTCATCTCCTCCACAAAGTCTTACCGTAAGTCTAGCCAACATGCTCTATTCAACTCTTGACAATACACAGCACTTAACTGTGACAGAATTAGTCAATACCATCTCTTGTAGGTTCTGTAATAAATTAGCCCCTCTGGAGCAGCTCCATGCTCTACCTGGTATAGCAGCTTCTACCTATCTATCTATCATCTATCTATTTTTCTGTACTCCCTGCTGAAATGGATAAACCCTGCTCCCATCTGATCAAAAAAGGAGTGCAACCCTGAAAGTAATGGGTGCTCCTTCACTTCTTTTTAGTTTTCCAGGGTGCTTGGCAGTAGCTACTCCACTCTATATTAGCAGAATTGAGAAAACATTCTCCCAACCTCTGATCATAACAGAATTTGGATTCTATAAATGACCAAAACTCTTTCCTTGCTTTTGCAAACATAGGTTTCAGCTTTTTATTTTTTTAAGATTTGTTTTTATTATTTTTGACAGAGAGAGAGAGATACAGAGACAGAGACAGAGAGAAGAGGGAGGGCCCAGAACAGTCTCCATAGTTGCACATCATTGGTTTTTCCACATAGTTTCATTCCACAGGTGGGTGCGGGGCTACACAGGGCAGGAACTGGGCCGGGGTCTGACCCCAGTGAGAACCAAACTGGGGGCACCCCCCCAGTTCAGCATATGGGTCCACACAGGCTGGGGCCGGGATTCAATCCTCGGTCCCTGGGGCTGCAAAGTAAGCTCTTAACCCACTGAGCCATCCCAGCTTCCCAAGTTTTAGTTTTTGTAGGTAATCACAATAAATAAATCTTAAACTTTCCAAAGAACACTTTCTCCAATGCCTAAGAACCTTGATAAATAGAACATCAGAGCCAGTAAAAATCAATACCTTTTTTATATATATAGCTTAACATAATCTTAATATCACTATATGAATATGAAGTCTGAAAGAATTAACCTTCAGTGTCATGACTTTTTGTGCAATTCTAATGTGTATCAAAAATAATTTTCTTAATATAACCTCACAAGGTCAAAGATCATTAGCCTAATTATATTTCCTTTTTATGAAGCCATTAGGGTTTTGTTTTGTTTTTGTTTTTTATCCATTTACTTAGAAATATAAAAACAATTGTTTTGGCTGAAAGAAAATTTAAAAATAGAGGTTATTATTGTTTCATTATTTGAATTGATTGTATATGTTCTACAAATAGTTATAGGAAATGCATCTTCAAAAAGTAATAAATCTTTTAACAACTAAAACAAATCCAGATTCCATAAAACCTATGTTTGTCTAATTACAGCTTTGTATTCTGATGTGGTTTTCTATGTAAATAAATTTTTAAGGCTTGCAATATGAAAATATTCTATTAAAAGCAGATATTATATTAAAAGTTACAAAGTATCAAATGTTTATTGTGTATGCCCAAAACAAATCTAAATTCTTATTATAAAATATTTAGTGTTTCAAACATTGCTCTGTCTTCAGTCTAAAAGACAAATGTAACTGTTCAAATCAACAAAAACTCACTCTTGCCAGCTATATACAATATGAAAAAAGTAACACCAATACAAGTAACTAGACTTCTACTACTCATATTACAATTCAGGATATCACCCTGTGAACACTGACAGATCCATTGATTACGATGAAACATTTTTTAATTTTAAAAGAAGTGTTTTCAATAAATAAAAGTAGAGAGAGTCACAAAATACAGGCCGTTTTTTCCTTAGCAAGCCAAACAACACGACAGCAGCAAACAATGTGTGATGCATAGTACATACATGTTCCCAATGCCCCAACAGGTAGGAAAAATTCTTTTAATAGCAATTACCATTTCACATGTGAATACTTAGACATGTTACATTATATAGTCCCCTATAGGAACATCTAAATAATGAATACTTCATTTCCTGTTATTATGAATTTTTTTATAAATACACAAAAAGGGCCTTTTTCAGGTTAGGTTAAGCAAGCACAATAGAAAGACTGAACAGGATACCAATGTCTTAACTCTGTAACAATTAGGTCTGTACTAAATGGGAATTCTAAGAATTCCTCTTATAATCTCACCATACAATAAGTAACAGATTTAAATATCAATTTTCCTACTCATGTTTCCAGAGGCTGAAGTCCAATTAATATTTAACTATCACAAATCATTTTTCTCCCCCATTCTGTGGGTAAAGCTTTTATTATGATAAATAGAAGAGAAAAACACCCATGAAGAGATTAATTTATGCTGAAATTAAATGGTTATACTAATGCCAATTACGTATTTAAAAAGCAAACACAGTTTCTTCTTATTCACTCTTGATAACTTCTGTGTGCAGATTTACACTAAGGGTAGCAGGTTCCTTTACAGACCTTTTAAGCATGACTAGACATTATTTATTTAGTTAAGGCATATTTTACAAAGATGGTTCCTTTTTCTGTCATGGGGTGAATCTAAAGTATCACCACTTGATATGTGGTGAGGTTTAACCACAGTGGTTCTATGCCTCCAATCACTATTTCTATGCTATACAAGAGAACGACCCTCATTTTTACTGTTCAGAGAAGCTCATGTGTCTAAAGCTCACATCCCCGCACATTAAGTTTTATTTAACTCAGAATGACACGTTCGCTGGTATGTGATAAAGCACACTATACCTTGCAGTTTCTACAGTTATTAATGTTTTCTCATAATTACCACTATTAGTATTTCTGCTGCTGCTGCTGCTGCTGCTGTTACTTAGGCTAAACTTACTCTATATTTGAACACAGAAGATCCTGAGATGATTAGCAACATTAATAATTGCTGATTACCCTGGCAAGACAGAGGATATTGGGTAAATGTTTACTATCTCTTAAAAACAGGCAAGTTTATGGGGAAGATGGGATGGCTCAGTGGGTTAAGTGCTCACTTTGCAGCACCGAGGACCAAGGATCAAGTCCCGGCCCGTGTGGACCCATATGCTGAACTGGGAGCTCCCCCAGTTCAGTTCTCTCTCTGCCTCTGTATCTCTCTCTCTCTCTCTCTCTCTCTCTCTCTCTCTCTCTCTCTCTCTCTCTCTGTCAAAAACAATTAAAAAAAATTAAAAAACAGGCAAGTTTAGGGGAAACTGGGATGGCTCATCTGGTTAAGCACTTGCTTTGCAGCCCCGGGGTCCAAGAATCGAATCTCAGCCCTGGGCGGTGCAGACCGATATGCTGCCTCCAGTTTGGTTCTTGTTGAGGCAAGCTTCCATGTAGGAGGCTCCCAGTTCGGCCCCCAGCTCGTGGGGATGTGCCTCCCATGCAGGAGGCCCCTGCCCTATTCCTGCCATGCACGGCCCTAGCCCATCTGTGTGGAATGAAACTGTGTCAAAAACTGATGATGTACAACTATGGAGACTACTCTAGGCGCCGCCCCCCCCCCCCCCCACACACACACACACCTTTTCTCCATCTCTCTCTCTGTCGAAAAAAGTAAAATAAATCTTTTTTTAAAAATAGGCAAGTTTGTCTATGTCAATGTTTAAACATGAGTCTCAGAGGATATTGGTTTTCTATTTTCTGCTTGATTCTTTAAGAAATAGGGTTGTAGTTTTCATGTTAAGTTAGCAGGTTTGAGATTTAATTCTGATATATGTGTCACACTCACTTGATCAAGAAGAGCTATGTTAAATCATACTCTGAAAAACTCCCATATAAGTTCTCAGCTAATCTCACTGCAAAGTAAAAAGGAAAAACTAAAGAGTCATCAGTGAACTTACAAATAGTATAGGCATGAAAAAAAACTGCTTTGACATAGGTCCCTTGGAAGAAAAAATATTTAAAAATACAAGATATTTATTAATAAATCATACTAGTCTAGGTATCCACAGAACAACCCTCTTTCTCTCTACGCTGAATGGCAATCTTCTAGTACCACATTGAAAATGCCTTTTCCGAAAAAGTAAAACACACACAGGCACCTCATTAAATGCCAGTGCGCTCGACCATGGTATTACTTTCAAGACGACAGATCACAGAAAAATTATTTGGCTATTTTTAGGTATTTAAAGAAAAACAGAACTTCTAGCTTCTACTATATAAAAGAATTGCTTAAATACCTCTACAGACTTATGCCACAGTATTGAGGGCTATTAATTTCACTGGAAATGAATCATGAGGTACCAAAATGTCTGCACATACAATCAGTATGCATTTCCCATAAAAGGGGGGAAAATTTGCATGCATCCTGAGAATACATTTTCCTTAAACAAAATTTTAAATATCTCAAAGGACATGAAATGGATAGATTTTTTTCTTCCACATACAACGAAGTTAAAGAACACCAAGTTTCTTCACTAATGCGTCACTTTGCAGCGGATTTTTCTCTCTGTAAGATATAGGAGAAAATGCTTGATCCATCCACAAACAGACCTAAAATGCAGAGCTCAGTAGCGAGACCCAAGCCAAGAAGATGCTGAACAAGCTTATCAGGAGTCATGATGGACACTCTTCCATAAACTCTATTTGAAGCTAAAGGTAAACAGTAGCACCACTATCAATAAGAGAAAATTACAACATTGGTAGTCTCTTATCCACAATTTACAAAATGTCTTCATGACAGAATGAGGTAACTGTGCTTAGATGTTTAATAACGATGCACTGTTTGCACTGTTCACATACAAACAGGCCAGCTCATGCCAACTAGCTGAATTTGAAATTTCAATGAGTTGGGTATAAATCTTATTTCAGAAAGCTAAAAACTGAATACTATGTCAAAAAAACTATGAAATCCTATAGTCTCAAGCAACGTAAGAGGCATCTTTGTTAACTATGTTTACTTTACAGAAAAAAAATGTGATGACCGGAGGTATGGAAGGCATGGTTTGCGTTTTTGAGTATTTCATCCCTGGATAAGAGCTATCGCATGTCACATCTGCCCATGTAACAATCCTAGCTGCCTCACTCTCCTAAATGCCTGTCCTCTTAGTCTATATTCTTTCCCCACACAGCTTTTCCATCTCTGATACAATCCACGAGAAAAAATGTAAAGACTCAGCTTAAGGGTGCTATATGAAAATACACCACGGAAAAGAGTTTTAAAATATTTACTTTTGCCAGAAAATAATTTGACTTTCTATTTACCTTTATTTCCATTAAAGCTGCTACCTTGGCCAAACTGATTATTATGAAACGAATGATTTTCTGGTTTTTACTTATCATGGGGCATAGCCACTGATACTTATAAAGTCCTCCTCCCTCAGTCAGCTGGTTTATTTGTTAAAAAAAATATTGATTCAGTGCCTACAATGTGCCAGGTGCTGTCTAATTTACCACAGTCACTGATCTCAGGCCACCAGCAACGAGCTGCAATGCAATAAATGGTTTTGAAAAAATCAACCATATAATGTTTGGGTTTGCATCATTATCAGATTAATAGAAATGCCTGGGGTGAGCACACTGACCCACTCAGCTAGAGGTTCCAGGGATCTGGCTGTCCCACTCAAATCTACCCCTTCTTGGTGGCATTTGACAGTGTCCATCTAGTTTGAGCTGTCTGCTCTGCAGTAAAAATCAATGGGAACAACTCTTGGTCATACATCTATAGCTATACCTTCTAAGTTAGGAGTAAAAAGTGGATGAATCGCCCCATTAGATACCACTCATCTAGGGAGACTGGGCCAGAGAATGCTGGGGATCTAGGGCCACCTGTCATTCTTTTTCAGTGACCCTAAAAGACTGAGCTGCATGCCATTCTCTTATCTCCATGCACTTTTCTCCCCAATCACCTCCCTGCAAAAGTTAAGCAATGTATCCACTCCCTGTTTCAGGGTAAAGAATGGACACTGCTAGCAATACCTTCCATATGGGGCTCACTGTTGTAGGGTTTTATTATACTACACTTTCCTGAACAAAACTCTTGAGAAATTTACAACAGCATTTCACGATCAACTGCTGCTAGGGCATATTTGTCTCCAATTGCACTGTTCTTTTTATGATTCAGGTGTCACAGGATCAAAGATCTAAACAGAATGTAGAGGCCAGAACTGCATACAAGATGTTCCAAATATAGTATGACTGTTCAGCTGGGTTCTACAGAGCATCTACCTCAGTTACAAGGTAACGAAATACCAAGCACATTATCATTTACTAAAGACTAGACTTCCTGTTTTTCTTTGCTGACTCTTACCATTCTTCCCATCCATAATAGTGCTTCCTAGGTGGATTTCAATTAAATGACAATGTGTTTCTAGACAACTAATTCTGGAAGCAAGCAATTACTGAAATCTTGGAGATATATATCATAAGGCTGCAAATAAAATAGTCAGCACACTATTACTAGGTGATGATCATTTGTCATTCTATTTGGGATAGTCTCACTTAACCACGATTCTCACATTCTAACCTTTAATACTGCTTAAGGACTGTGGAAGTTACACAGCCCTGAAAATGATTTCAAAGTCTTTGCTAATGAAAGTCCTCGCTTATGCCAAAATACTGTCCAATTTTAGAAAGCACAAAGGTACTCACTTGTTTAGCCTTGGTCTTTGTGATGGTGTCAGAAATAGGTTTCTTTCTTTCCTTTACAGCAGTTTTAGAAAATAATTCCTCAAATTCATGACAATCTATGGATGGCTCTTCAATTTTTTCCCAAATAAGAGAAGCACTGGAATCTCTAAAGTTAAGCAAAACAACAATTGAGAGAGGTATCAAAACAGATTACAAGATTTCAAAGTTAACAAAAACATAAAAGAAGAAGGAAGGTCAGAGAAGCAGTAGAGAAAACATGAATGAGAATCAGGAAGGAAGGGAGCATCAACAGAAGGAAGGGAGCATCAACAGAAGGAATGGAAGAGGCAAATAGGGAAGGGAAAAAGAGAAAAAAAACTCTTTTACTTCAAGACCAGCATTTGTTTTATCATCTTGATGAGAAAGTTAAAATGCTATCAATATAAAATGAAACCTTTGCCTAAAAATAGTAATTTCCAGGAAGTATCAGTTATCCAGTCAGTATATACAGACCCCTCTCAGTGTGAGTAATAAAGGCAGGAAATGTTTGCTATCTCATAATCCCAGCGTGACTCATCAGCTTTGTAGATTATTCATGGGTTAAAAAAGAATCATATTATAGTCCAGGCAGTACCTCTCTCTACCACTTTCCATCAAATTTCTTGTTATCTGACTTCGCAATAACTACAGATTCATGAAATACCACCTAAAAAAAAGAGATCCGTTGTAAAAAAAAAAAAAAAAAAAAAAAAAAAAAAAAAAAAAAAAAAAAAAAAAAAAAAAAAAAAAAAAAAAAAAAAAAAAAAAAAAAAAAAAAAAAAAAAAAAAAAAAAAAAAAAAAAAAAAAAAAAAAGAGAGAGCGAAAAAACACACAAAACCTCATACTGTATAATGTATCTGGTTAAAATGAATTTGGGGCATGGTTTAAAATGATGCACAAAAAACAAAACAGAATGAGTGAATGAATGAATGAATGAATGAATGAATGAATGAATGAATGAATAAAATGATGTATCAACATATAAAAGCGACATGGCAACTAACTATAGAGAAAATGAGCTGCAAAGCTTAAAGCAGTCCAAATATATAGATTATTTCCCCTAATATGATTCAGTGAAGAGAAAAAAATTAGTATCAGAAATGAGTGTACAACGGGAACCTATGTAATTTTTACTAACCAATGTCACCCCAATAAATTTAACAATAAAAATAAAATAATAAAAAATAAAATAGAAGTTAGAAATGAGAATGAGTCTGGTAAATACCCTATTTCTAAATGCATGCCACAGCACACAAACAAAATTTCAGGAGTCATGAAAAATTAGAACCAGGAAGGCCAGTAAAGTTGACAGTGTGTGTTTTTTCTCCCACCAGCACATTCCCCAGCCAAGTATCATAGCACTGTCCCAGGGATCAGCAAACAGGCTACATACTATGCACAGACCAGTAATATACCACCAGTGTGCCTGGGGGGTATTCTTTTATAGCTATCATTCCCAAGTATGATTTTATGACTTCACACTGTGTCACCAATCTTCGATAAAAATGTCATGAAATTCTCAAAGCTAAATCATTTCACACATGGGATGGAAATATGTGTATTTTTGTGTAGCACATCTCTGAAGAGAAAGACCACTGCAAACAAAATAGAATAGTAAAACAAGACTGTGCCTTCAAAGAATGCAAATAGCATCCTCAAGAGTCAGTTTGTCTAAGGGTTTGATTGACATTTACAAGCTATTTGTCAAAGTAAGGTTCTGCAATAGGCAATAGGACATGCATGCTAAGAAAATACATCCCTCTATTATAAAAGCTCAGTCAATAACTATACAGTCAAATATCAGCACATCTTACACAGTGATACATATGTTATTTGTTTTAACCTGGAGAAAAGTCTAAACTTAAATAACAGATTGTTTCACTCAATATTGATTTAAAAATCTATAGACAAATTTTAGATAAGTACTTAAGCATGCACTAAATTACAGCTTTCCCAGGAGTTTTAAAGGAAAATGTTTCCCTCGTACTGATAAACTGTAAAGATGCGCTGATGTCCAGTTACCTTTTATTGTGCAGCTGAATTCGCGTCCAGTACAGAGGCTTCATTGGCCGACAAGGCTCAACTGGCTGCTTCCTGCTCCCTTTGTCCTGGTTCATCCCTAATCCAAACCATCCAGTTGGCAATGGAGGGGGAAGAAATCCACACGCTTGTGGCATCTGTAAAGTGCTACTCCCAGCTTGTGGGGGGAGTAAAGGGGCAGATCCAGGAGGCAGAGCAGGTGGTGGGGCTGAGGTGATGCCTGTTCCAGGACCTGGAGGAGGAACTGGAGCAGGTGGAACACCCATGCCTGGCAAAGGCGGGGGTGGGGGAATCCCAAGGCCAGGCAGGGGAGGGGGAGGAGGTATTCCCACCCCTGGAAGAGGAGGGGGAGGGGGTATTCCCACCCCTGGAAGAGGAGGGGGAGGGGGTATTCCCACCCCTGGAAGA
>PVKE010026995.1:0-21895 GCA_004027555.1 Craseonycteris thonglongyai
ATAACTAATTAGACACAGATTAACTGTAAACAGTTCTCTCTCCCCGGTGGACAAAAAGAATAAGCTTCCAATGCCAACTCTACGCCAGAAAGATTTGTACAGCTGGCCTATCCTGTGGCCACACAAGGGCTGACATGGTGGGTGGGCAGACCCTGGTGGAGCCATCACAGGCCTGGGCTAGACACTGTCTGCGTGTGTCCATGACTTTATTTCATCTTAGACACTGAACTTGATGATTTGCTTATATATGATGATTTTCAATTTATGCATTATGTTTTTTTACCCATTTAGATAATATATGTACCAAAAATATTAATGTTCTGACAGGATAAACTTTTTGCCCAAGTTCTTCCAGCTAACAATTTGGAGAACCATACTTTTAACTTATGTCAATCATGGTCCGAAGTCCCTCTCTGCTTTATCATCGCTCCCACCCACATATGGGCTCTTGGCCTTGGCTCACAGATGAAGCTTGTACCCATAGTCTATTTCTTGTCTTTCAGAGTTCTCTCATATTTGGGAGATCCTCAAAAACCATACTGTGTTCATTTTGTTAGGGATGCAACCGTGAGGCACAAAAATGTTAAGAACATCCGAGAACATAGGCATTAAATCAAGGAAAGTGTCGGACATAGATTTAAAGTTATGTAATGATCCTCTAATCCTTAGACTTTTACAAAGATCATTCAAATAAGACAACATATAAAGCCACATTTTTATTCACTTCCAGGGTCAGGATCTAGAGTAAATACAATAGATTTCAATTAACTTAAAAATGCAAAATTATAATGGAGAGTATCTTTAAGCTTCTGAAGATCACATACACATTATTTCTGGAAGTGAAAATATTGTTGAAATGTTTAAAATTAAAATGAATATAAATTTTAACTATAAAATACTCATTTGTTTGGCTTCTGTTTTATTTTTAAATATGGCATAATTTTAAGGACAAGAAACTCCTCTTGTTTCCCTCCAAATAATAAATAAAGTCCTCATTAGCTTATTAATTGCTAAAATATTGCACCATGGCATTTCATTTACTTAGTTCAAGATTTCAACTACTGATAAAATGACAGTATGCGAAGGAGAACACGAGTTTTAGCCATTGTCAGATTTTTATGCTTTAAGTGGCCATGAAGATATTGATGCCCTTGTTGAGAACAACTTTGGGAAGCTAATATAAGGGGGAAAAAAAGAAGTGTTTTACTATTATAGATGGCTGAGTCTTTAATAACGAACATCTGGTTCACAGTTTTTCCAAGAGCCAGTGTGACGACACATGTCACCATCAGAAAGAAACATATCTTGGCAAGACCTTATAATAATGAGAGGCTATTTCCAAGATATGCTTCTTCTAAGCCTAAGATCACAACTGCCATTGGCAAGTGAGATGCACCTGTCCACCTCTATTTTTCTAAGCAATCTCAGCTGTAATGTCATTTTCCTGCATCAAAACTTTGAAGAGTAGTGGCCAAAAAACTCAGACTTGCTTTCTGCAATTTCTCAAAGACTTTAAAGACAAAGATTTCAAGAACTACATTTCTGCCATTGCAGCCATCCATGGTTGTCACACACTGCACAGAACTACACACAGACTAGAAATTAAGATTTGCACTGTGCAAAACATTGCTATTGACATGCCTCTCCTGATCTGGGGGCGTATCTGCTGCTCACACTTTGAGTTCACTAGTCTGAGTCTCTTTCCCAGGTGTTCTTGGCTTTTTCATTTGGAAGTGTAATGAAGACTAAGAACAATGAAAAAAATCTCTCCCAATGCTTAGAAGTCATAAAATTTGTCATCCTCTCTGAGTGACATCATTGAAACCACCTTTTATTTTTCCTACCCTCTTGCCTATATTCTGTATCTAAATAAATTGTCTGGCCATGCCCTCCTTGTGAAGGCCATGCCACTAGAAATAAACAGCAAAGCACAGGGCATGTGTGGGACTCTTGATTGACACAAGAAAAGACCAATGCATCAGCCAGGAAGGCCACAGCTTATATCCCCAAATTCAGCTGAACGCATCCTCAGTCTTCCTTCTACTAGGTCCCTTTAGGTATCCACTTTTCATATTCATTATGAGTAAATGCTCATTTTGTGGGAACCTGGGAGTTCAATGTATTCTATATGCTTGTAAACCCAACCAGTTGTCTAGATTTTCTGTTACTTCTGAGGCAGGTGATGTTAAAATGTCGCTATAAGGTTGCAAGTAGTATGATAAAAATATTTGGATAAGAGAGAAGTACCCATCAGCCTCAATTTTTTTATTTATGAAATGAATGCTAAAGCTCTTCCAACTTTAATATATAATGCCTCTAAAGAGAAAGTAAGGAGGCACTAGATGCTGGCACTGGTCACTAATAAGGTATCGTGCAAAACAGGATAATACAAGTGTTAAAAGCAAAATTTAATGTTGAAGCAGTGCTTAGACAATACATTAAAATGGTATTAAAATTTTAACTTCTGGGGCTATTGTTTGAAAGCCATAAATCTTATTTAAAAATTAGTAGGAACAAAGAATTTATCTTTTTATAAAGTTTTTATGATGTAAATTATAAAATCCATAGAGATAACTCCACTGTAACACATAAATTAAAATGCATTACACATGATGTAAAAGGAAGTAGATGTAATGTAATTAACATAAACAAGTGAACTAAACATTCTTGTCTAAGTATGTAGCTGTCACACTAATTTTAAATAAAACCTAGGTTGTTATTATAAATCTTGAAAGCATCAGTAACTTTCACAATTAGATAATTTGACAAGATGTCTAAATATCTTTCCTAGGTAATGAACAGAATGCATTTTTTAAAATATTTCTCAGCCCAGTCAATGAGAGTTTATATAATACCACCTTAACTGCAAAATTTTGTTGGAATTTTGTCTGCAGAACCATGAGAAAAGGTCCCACAATAGAAAGAAATTTAAGTCAACTAAGAGTGATGTTTTCCCTTCCCTTGGGCCAGCCATATAATCATGAGCATACTCTTGTCCCTTCCAAATCTCGTGAAGCATTTCAATTATTTGGATGTCAAAAAGCATGCATGGAAGAGTGCCAACAATAAGAAAAATCAGTAAAAGTTGGAACCTAGGATATTTTTAGGAATTAGCTGATGACTTGAATTCGTGTTAAAAAAAAAAAAATTTCATTTCTCATGCCTTATGTAAACAATTTGTGCTTTTATTTCCAGGATTGAAAACTAAATTAAAATTACTGAACAATCGCTAAATGGTAATTTAAATACTTTTTTGAGAGAAGGTGAGAGGCAGGGGCAGAGAAGCAGAAAAAGCAGGAGGGCCCAGAGCAGTCTCCATAGTAGTACATCATTAGTCATGACAATTCATTCCACATAAGTGAATGTGGGGCCATTTGGGATGGGAACTGAACCAAGGACCTCCCACATGGGATATGAGAACTTTCACCCTGAGCAGTTGCGCTACAGTTCAGCATATGGGATTACATGGGCCAAGGCTGGGAATTGAACCTTGGACCTCAAGATTGTGAGGTAAGGGCTCACCTGCAGAGCTATCCCAACATTCCCCCTAAATGGTATTTTAAACTATAGCTATCACTTGATTGAGACATAAACCAAGATTCTTAGGGCAAGACAGGAGAAAAACAACATTGATATCAGGATACATGTCCAAGTCACTGCAGTTTTGTGATATTTACTTCCATTATGATGTAGATATTTTTAATGCTACGTTCTTTGTTTTTTTGTTTGTTTTTTTTAAGATTTATTTTATTTGACAGAGAGAGACAGAGAGAAAATGGGGAGGGCCCAGAGCAATCTCCACAGCTATACCTCATTAGTTTCTGCATAGTTTCATTGCACAGGTGGATGTGGGGCTGTGCAGGGCAGGAACCAAACCCAAGGTCTCCCACATGGGAAGCACGCCCCAGTTCAGCATATGGGTCCACAGGGGCTGGGGCTGGGATTCCATCCTCGGACCCCATGGCTACAAGGCAAGTGCTCAACCTGTTGAGTCCTCCCAGCATCCCCACGATGTAAATTTAAGTGTGAATACTGAGAATATTTTATTATAAAGAAGAACAATTTTTATATGGCTTAAAATTTCAGCATAAAATACCTTTAAAATCACCTAGTGGGATTACAGATTCAGTGCTTGACCTCTCTCTAGAAGCCATTGAGTTCTAAATACAGAAGGGGTAGGAGAATTAACACTCTTCTAAACTTCTCTCAGAGTACCCAAGAGGGCATAGTCACCAAACACAAAATGGAAATGATTCGTTGCCTCTTCCAGAATTCAAGCCTGGAGACAAAGATACTTTTTAGTAGGAAACAGCCAAAATACTTAGAATTTATGTATGTAATCTTTAGTGCTCTAGAGCATTCTAGTATAGTTCAGGGCAATAAGCAGTTATCACGTATTTGTTTCAGACACCATACTGATAATGTACGTTAGTAGAGACCATCACTTGACCAAGTGAATATCTTCTGAGCATCTACTCATGTTATCATAAATTTAATACCAATAACACCTGAATTTCTATCTCCAGCTTTGACCTCACCATTGAGCTTCAGATTCATGTATCCAATCATTTCCATGACATCTTGACTTCAAAGCTGGACAAGCATTTCAAAGAATATGAATAAAACAGAACTCTGAATTTTCTTATCCAATCATTTTTCCCCTTCAGTCTCTCATAGCCAAAAGAATGGCACACTTGATTAAGCACAAAAGCAAACTTTCATTCTTTATTTCTCTTTTCCCTAAGTTCTCCATATCTAATTTATCAGCAAATTCTCTTGGCTCAACCTCTAGAAGCCACAAACTTTTCTTCATCACCATTGCCACCATCATTGTAGAAGTCCCTTCCCCCCCGCACCCCGACATAAGCAAAAACCTTAATTTGGTCTTCCCACTCTTTTTTGTTTGTTTGTTTCATTCCAATTCATCCCCAACCCCACTAGAAACAACCAGAATAATTTTTTTATAATACAGAACAGGTGAAACTCCAACCTCATACCAAGGCCTTGTGAACCCTATGATGGTATTATGCTTAGCATTTGACTTTGACTTCGTCTAGTACTACCCTCCCCCGCCCACTGAATGTATTCATGCCACACTGGACTTTCTGGTCCTAAAACATGACAAAGTAATTTCTAATGTCCTTTGATCCTATAGTTTATTCTGCTATAAAGATCATCCCTCTGATGTAAAGATGGCCAACCGCTTCTCACCATTCAGGTCTTAATTCAGATATTACCTCTTCAGAGAGGCCTTCTCTGACTGAAACAGAGATGGACATAAGAGCCCCCATTTTATAGGCCTTGTAAAATCTCCAGCCTGAGGTTAATATAGCTAAAAAATTACTACCAGGAAGCAATGGCAGGTTCAGGACCCATACTTATGGCTCAACAAGCAACTGGGTTCTGAGAGAACAATGTGCTGAGTTAAAACCTGCAGTTAATATTCTCTATTCTCAGGCTGGCTTTGTTTAAGTGCCATAGAGCTGTAACTTACTTGCTTTCTCTCCCTTAGATCTGCCTACCTACCTAGATATATACTGTATGTCCACTAAGCCCCTAGGACATCAGATGCTGATCAACATCAAAATAAGTTTTAGGAACAAAGCTTCAGGTGTGCTAACCATAGAAACAGTTTTGTTAAACTTAAGATAACGTCTTAGCCTCAGTTGTATTTTAGCTCTGGACTCATGAAATAAGAACAGTTCATGGACTGCACATCACCTGGGAACTGGACTGAACAATGCCATGACTGGCACCAAGACCTGAAGCCATGACCTGAAGCTCCCTGCCTTAGCTCCAACCAATCAGTAGAGCCCATCACTCTAACTCCCTAGTAACTGTGACTGTTGATTGTTTCATAGTAGGTTCCCTGCCTCCTCAGAAAGAATGCCAACATTTCCCTTTAAAAACCCCTAACTAACTGAGAATATTAAGGCAGTTTTGAAAGTAGAAACCCGCTGCCTTCTCAGGTCACCAGTGCTCTGACAATAAATGCTTATTATATAACCCAACCCCTGTGTTAATCTATTGGCTAAACGGCCCAGGCAGCATGAACCCAAACTTAGTTGCCCTCCAGTAACCTGACTATTACTACTTGACCAATATACTACCACCCAACTATGGTCAATCATGTTACTCAGTTTTAGTAACTTCACAGCACCTAAAATTATCTAAATTACTTTTCATGTTTTGTTTCTTCCCTGTCTCTATTCCTTCTCTCTGCTCTTTGAGAACTTATCTATGTGTCTATGGTATGTCCATGACCAAGAAAATGGCATCATCAGCCAGGTATTTAATACCTATTTAATTAATGAATGCATATGAGTGCTAAGATGCGCCCAAAACTCGAAGAGAAAACTGTACTCTTGCACTCTGAATTCACGAGTAGTCTGAATGAAGAATCATATTTTATTTCAACCTTCAACCCATCTCTGTGTAAAAGAACCACAGCTACAAAGAAAATGTACTTGTATTTCAGACACTCTAAGTGAAACTCAACCTCAAAAATACAGTCTGTGTCAGTCCATGTCAGAAACTCCTTCTAACCTTCCTGTCAGGAATCTTGCTCTCCTCTAAATCCTTCCTCCACAATGCCATCAGTACAATCTTTCTAAAATATAAGTCTGATCATGTCACTCCCTTGTCTACAATACTTTGATGCCCACCCACTCCCACAGTGCCTTCACTTAGAATTTAAACTCTCTCACATGAGAGATTCTCATGATCTGATCCAAGTCTTTATCTCAGATTCATCTTTAGCTACTCCCCTTCACCTCTCCTCTCCAATTCTTATTCTCTGTACTATAAACACTAATAAATGTATGCTGTTATCAAAGACCTGTTTATTGTGTATATCTGAGAATTTGTACATACTATTCTCTCCACCTGGTAAAATGCCCTTTATTTCTTTTCTTGCTAACAAATACTCATTCATCCTTCAAAACACAGATTAAAAATCACATCTTTGGCTAAATTTTCTCTAATTTCCTTTACCTCCACCAACTCAAATAGATTTAACTGCTCCCCTCTTTTTTACTTCTCATACATAAAGGCTCCATGACAACTGTTTGTATATTTGCAAAAAGCTATGATAAGGTCTGAAATTCCTCTCTCCCATAATTACTTAGCTCTTCCTTATATGACTGAGTTTACTCCAATCTTATTACTAGTCTGTGAGCAGATTTCAGTTTCTTATTAATTCCCTTAAAGTCATAGATAATACCAATCACTGTACTTCATACATGGTCTGAACAATAAATGATTACATATAAATCCCATAAGGGCATATGTCTATTATTTATATGACTTTATAGATCTTCAATCAATGTTATTAAATAATTGAGTCAATGAATGAAAGTGAGTGGATATGTGAGTGTAATGAATGAGATAAATGAATGGATTGTTGAACAGTACAATTAAATGATCTCTTTTCTCCAGATAGTAAAATGCTCTTCAATTAGTGCACCATTGGATTATATTTTATTTGGGATATTCACATAATACAGAAGATTGAGGATTTATATTAAGTTTACAATCACTTGAAATCAGTCATATTTGGGCAGTCGGAGCATTGGCCCAAATTTCATTGCTTAACAATTTTGCGTATTAAATTTGGTCCTATTAGATTCACCACATCATTCCAGATCTAAATCTTTTTAACTTTTTCATTGTCAACTAATATTTGTGACAACCACATAATAATGTGCAAGTATTTATCTCGGCTTTGCTACATAACTGAGCAAAGGACAGGCTGCACCTAACTTTGACACCAGTGCCCTCTCACAGACATCTTTCAGCACTTTTAGGTATACAGTGATCCCTCGTTTCTCACGGTTAATGGGGACCAGAACCTTCCGCGAAAGCTGAAAAACCGCAAAGTAGGATTTGCCCCTAGGAATTTTCTCATGGGTCGATGTCGCCCCAGAAACCAATCACGCGCCTTTATGAGAGCCCGTGGGATGGACTCTGAGTCAGCTCATCTCTTTGTTTGACATGCAGGGATCCTTCTCTCTCGCGCATCCACATGAAACAACGCTCCTTTCCGCCATGTGGCTGCCGACATGGTTGTATTTTTTCATTTTTATTTTTTGACGAGTATTTTGGGAAAACCCGCAAAGCACTGAAGCCGCAAACCATGAAGTGCGAAGTGGTGAGGGAACACTGTAGTTTATTCTGTTTGATAGAAGAAAAAAATTAGCACTGGTCTGCAATGCACCTTATTTTATTTATTAACAAAATACCTACTGCAAGCTGTGGCTCTATTACAGACCTGATATTTTCTTTCAGTGTGATTAAAGTATAATTGGCAAATATTTTCTTAGTGCCTTTTTAAAATAAAATATAATGTTTTTTATTAACAAAAGTGAAAATATCACCTCAAAAATCTGTATTATTTATAAAATTTATTTTATCCTCTAAAATATCAAAGAGTATTTAAAGAAATTCAATCACTTATTCCTAAATTGTTTTCATGGGTTTTGACAATTTTCACTAACTATATCATTTTTTAAAATGCCTTCATGATTTGAATAAAACTTCTCTCCTCCAGAATAAATAGTATACATCCTTTATCTATCCAAAGTATCTTGCCAGGCATTGTCAACATTGCTCTAATCCATTTCAACTGGAGTTCTTGCTTTGCTAGTTAGTGCAAAGGGGTGTACTAGAATTGGCATGTACCAGTTCTAGCAAGTGCACGTTAACTTCTCTTTCCAACTCTGTGATGTCATGTTGGTAGCTTGAAAATAGCTCCCATGACTGGGCAGCAGTTACGATGATAAACATTTACCAGCACACCACAGTGCTTTGCTATACCTGACCACTAAGAAAATATTTCCTAAGAAAATAGTCCTTGTCATTTTTTCCCCTCTATTCTCTGTTTCTCCCTCATCTGTTAAAAGAAAAATAAGAGTCAAAAAAAATGACTTAGCTTTTGGTACAAAAATCAAAAGCATCCATCTCTTTTTCAGCTTGTTTGAAGTATAATTGACAAATAAAATTGTAGGATATTTAAAGTGTACAGTGCAGGGATTTGATATATGTATACATTGTGGAAGGATTCCCACCATCTAGTTAATTAACACATCCATCTCCTCGTGTATTTATCTTTTGTGTGTGTGAGAGAACATTTAAGATCTACTACCCTAGCAAATTGCAATTATATAGAACAGTGTTATCAACTATAGTGATCATGTCATGCATTAGCTTCTCAGGCCTTGTTCATCTTACAGCTGCAAGTTTGTGTCCTTTTCCAGCCTCTCCTTATCCCCCTCCTGCAACCCCAGCTGCTGGTAACCAGGTTTCTAAGCTCTGTTGACTTTCTAATAGTCTACACATAAGCAATACTATGCAGTATTTCTCTTCTTGTGTCTGGTTCATTTCACTTAGCATAATGCCCTGAAACTCCATCTGTGTTGTTGCAGATTACAGGATTTCTTTCTTTCTCATGGCTGAATAGTATTCGTATAACTGTCTATATCTATCTATATCATCTATATCTATATCTCTATCTATAGGCTGTCTGGAAAGTATCCATCCATTTAATATGAAAAATACAGGCATTTATGGGTAGATTTTTTCTGGACAGCCTTCATACATCACATTGTTTTTTTATCCATTCATCAATTGATGTACACTTAGGTTGTTTCTATATTTTGGCTATTGTGACTAATCAAAAGCAGTAATCTTGTTAGTTCAACTACATCATTGGCAGTCATGAAAGACATCTGATAGAACAGTAGGTTAAATAAGATACAGTGCGTCTCTTGCTGTTACATAAAAGTTCTCACAGGTATGATAGTGTTGCCCCAAAAAGTCAAGAGCCATGAAGGATCCTTTTGTCTTATTGCTCCACCATCCATCAAGCACTGATATCAGATGGTCCAAGGCAGCTCGTGTTGCAAACAGCAGGAAGGGAAAGACGTATAGGGGAGAGCATGATTCCCCATTGAAGGATGGTACCTGGAAGTGTAACATTTTTCTGCTCACATAGCAGTACCTAATCCCTACATGAAAGGTGAGAGTGGACAAAAAGAGACAATAACCAGTACCTACTACCTGTTTATATCTTTTTAAAATCTGTTTTAATTACTTTAATAGCTACCAAGTGCATACAATAAAAACTTTAAACAGTACAAAGGAAACTACAGACCGAAGTCTCTCTCAATACTGTCCTCAATCCCCCTGCTCTCTAACACAGGGACAACCAGTTTCCTATCACTTTATAGAAATCATCTATGCATCAAATACATTTTCAAACATTTTATTTGTTATGGGCCTTCCTGTATTTCTGCTAGTCTCAACTAATTCTTAGCTTTTCTCTCTTAAACGTATTCTCACAGGGGAAACCGGGATGGATCAGCGGGTTAAGCACTCATTTTGCAGCACCGGGGACCGAGGATCGAATCCCGGCCCCAGCCCATGCGGACCCGTATGCTGAGCTGGGGAGTGCCCCCAGTTTGGTTCTCACCGGGGTGAGACCCCAGCCCAGTTCCTGCCCTGTGCAATCCCACGTCCACCTGTGGAATGAAAGTATGTGGAAAAAACAATGATGTGCAACTATGGAGACTGTTCTGGGCCCTCCCCTTTCTCTGTCTCTGGCTCTTTCTCTCTCTGTGTCAAAAACAATAAAAATAAACCTTCTCACAGATTCCTGCTACTTCTTTTAGTCAGAATTGGTTGAATGGCATCCTTTCCATCTCGGACATCACCCTTTTACTCCCTCTCACAATTCTATGGCTTGTGTATATAGATTATAAATAATTTTTAAAAGCCCATTTAAATAACATGAAGCAACCAATTTTAAATCAGACTCTTATAAAAAAATGACAAAGGGCCAATTTATTGATGTAATAGGCAATGAAGGATAAAGCACTGACTCTTGCCTTCCTATTTTCCTACCTCTAGCTCCAAATCAAAGAACTTTCACAGAATGAGCATTTCTTTTTTCCTCCAGAGAGCTGCTAGTTTTAGTGTAGAACAAGTTAGAGACATCACTCTGTATGCCAATGCATCACACAAACATGATGAATCTAGAATCTGATGCAGCTCTGCTCAATGCTGGATTGTATGCCTCTTTCGAGTATCTCCTTTCCCAACTCTGATCCTATACATTAGAGCAAAGTCAGATCCCACCAGTACATTCTCCAAGACTGTTGTGTTGCATCAGAAGTGGAAGGAGAGCCTTCTATTTACTCATTTACCCCTCAGATGAATGCAGAACAGTAGCACTCAACAATGGCTATTTGTTTAGTGAGATAAAGTTAATCAAATACTAGGAAATTTTAATGGCCACACAGTGTTGGTCAGTACCAAATTATCTTGAGAATTCACTTATCTGAAATAAATATTTTACAACAAAATATGTTATTTATTTTACTTCTTTTCCAAAGTTGAAATGATCAAAACATGCACTATTGTGAAAGTCCCCCACACAACAGTAAGACTCCAGCTTTAAGAGCTTCATGTTGCTTATGATTTATCTCTAATTTCTAAAATCTATCTTCCCTAAATCTAGAATCCTCTGCCCCCTATGTCCCTAGAAGTATTTTTCCATCCCTATAATGTCCCCATCATGTGCAATTTCTGGTACATAGCAGGAAGAAACAATATATAAATTACACTTTCAAACTGTTCCTCTTACTTGATCCAATTAGGTACAAAGTAGTGATCTCATTGTCAGTTCTTTATTTTCAGAGAGATCATTTTACTGGGCTAGTTAAGTCAAAAGTGATCACATGCTTTATTTTTGGCTGAGTGAGATTTTCAAATAATATCCTAATTATTGT
Source organism: Craseonycteris thonglongyai (assembly GCA_004027555.1). Taxonomy (NCBI): domain Eukaryota; kingdom Metazoa; phylum Chordata; class Mammalia; order Chiroptera; family Craseonycteridae; genus Craseonycteris; species Craseonycteris thonglongyai. Next base: position 11,787 of record PVKE010026995.1, read on the forward strand.
AATCTTCCATTACTATTATAAATAGTATCTATGATGAATCCATGATTAAATCTGAAGAGTTTGCTTAGACAACCTATAGTACATCCAACAGAAATATCAATTCCATTCCTCATCTTCAATTAGATACTATATTATGAGCTTTCTGGGATTTCTGGGTTGTCCCAAATTTTCATATAAATGTGAATCTTATTGACATAGAATATTCATCCTATGGCCTTCTGTTAGATCCCTTTCTACCACATTGGCTTCTACAACTCATCCCATTGATCTCTTGATACCTACAAAGTTGTATTTACCTATTGCTGTTAAGACCTCAAAATCATCTCCACATTGATAGACAAGGGAATTACAAATTGATATATGTCTGGGATTCAGGAATGCCAAGATAACTCAACAGGTTGAATGCTATGTGGTCCAGGGATTGAACCTTGTCCCTGGCCTGTGCAAACCCATATGGTGAACTGTGGCACAAATGGTAACTGATGGGATGACTCATCAGTGGAGGGTCTTGCCTCCCATGTGGGAGGTCCTAAGTTTGGTTCCTGCCCCACATGGCCCCACATCAACCTGTGTGCAGTGAAACTGTCACAGCTAATCATGGGCAACTGGAGAGACTGCTCCCCGCTTCTCTCTCTCACTCTCTCACTCTCTTGCTCTCTCTTCTCACACACATACATCTTTTCTCAAAACAATGAAATAAATCTTTTCTTTAATTATATTTATTTTCTAGTTATCTCTTATATTTAACAAAAATGCTTTCCCATTTTTATTTCTATACTTGAATCCATCATCCTTATTTTTTACTTTTAAAATAAGATGTTTTACCTGGAGAGGGGGGCAAAGGGGGGAGGGAGAGTTGTGGGGAGAGGTGGGAGTGGGCACCAGCTGTATGATAGTGGAGGGGGAGCTGATTCTGGGTGGTGGGCACATAATGCGATGCATGAATGATGCGATGTGGACTTGTACATCGGGAAACTATCTAATTGTTACCAACCAATGTCACCCCATTAAATTTAACGATAAAAATAAGTAAATAAGATGTTTTTCTTCTACAGTCTCATTTACCATTTAAGATCCTTGAGTTTATCTAATGAGATGATCTTTACTTGTAGCAGAGCCATAAATTATTTAAGTGTTTGAGCACAACAAGATGAGGGAGGTCCTGCTGAACCTGGAGAAAGCCCTGGAGAAATAAAACCATTAGGGAGCCAGAAAATAGTGAAAACTTTTAAAGGAGAAGGACATTGTAGAAGAAGAGGGATTTGCAGGAAGTATTAAGAGGCACCAAAGGCAAACGTTGACTCTTTGAACTTTAACTTTCACAGACACCATGACCCAGATCTTTCAAGAAAAATCCTCTATCCAAGTACTACCAAATACCAAGTTCACCCATTTTGCCAATACTGTATGCACTTCCAATGAATTAATTTTTTTCAGGTATTCTAAATTATATATATATATATATATATATATGATATATATATGATATATATATATCAGTGTCAAGTTACACCTTATTCATAAATGCACAGTTATCGAGTATGACTGCATTCTGTAACACACCATCTTTAGAAAGTTGAACCCAGTAGAGTTTGCCCACTGCTATAAAGGGACTCAATCCACTCAATAATCTACCTCATCTGTTCTACATTTGGTTATTTGAAGTTAAAAAAAAAATATATATATATATATATATATATTTATAGAGGGAGAGTATATATAAAGAGAAGAAAACATCTCATAGGCTTGTTTTTGAAATTGAGGTAACAAATTTAAAAGGATACTATAATGCAAAGTCTACTGTGCATTCTCAATAAATGCTTTTGATCAATATCAATTATTATTAATAGAAACCAGTCAATACCCTTTATATTCTAAATATAAATTTTAAAAGAATATTACAAAACATATACTAAATTAGATAGAAAACCTAAGAATGTAAAAATGACTATATGTGAAAGCTATAGATAAAATATTGTCACTATGCAACACAGAAAGAGATCATTTTTAACTCTTTTTTTTTTTTCTTTTTTTTATTGCTCTTTAGGATGCAACAGCCTCAAAACTGGGAAACAGATTTGTTCATTGAGGAGTCCATGATAAATTCCATTTACAAAATAAAATCAGAAGAATTCTAGGGCAGCTCTTCCTGGGATATATTTCATTTTTTAAAAAGGAAGAAATGATTGTAGCTCTTACCCCTAGCAGCTTGGCAATGAGTTAGAATGTTATTAAGATATCCATCAAAAACAGTTCAGTTAGCGGGCGTGAAGCTATGCAATGTGTCCTGAGGGGCCTTTCAAATCTATGCCATTAATCTAATATTACGAAAGAGGAAACAAAATGGACAACTTGCAAATAAAGGGTGAAGGAAAACAACCCCATTATCAGCTATAGACTGGGACCCGGACATTTCAGGCTGTGTAGGTCTTTAAGGGACTATTCATGATGCCTGAAACATGTAAATAATCCATGGGGTAGAAATGTGGCCAGAGAAGAAAAAAAATAGAAACAAATAAGCAGAGAGAGAAGAGAGTTTGTTTCTCAGGCATTTTTTTTTTTTTCCCCCTTCCAAGGGCAAGCAATGAATACGTGAGAGTGGACTCACATCTCCACCATGTCCCAGTTCTCAGCAGAGCTTTGGTCTAACAGTGCCACTTCCAGCCTACTGGTTCCTGCTGTAATGTAGGCTGTTCATGGCAGAAGGGAGGCATAGCTATTCACGGCAGGGCAGGGATCCCAAAAAGTATCAGGAGAAGTACCATGACAATGGAGAAGGCCAAAGCACTCCAATCCCTAACAGCCCTTTCATTTATTCTGCATCTACCTAATGGCAGACATTTGGCCTCCTCTTCCTGAACCAGCCCTCCCAGGATCACAGCCCAGGCACCCGAGGAAAGACTTTGGCCCGGTGCTCCCCATATTTTCAGGTCCTCTTTTACTCTCATTCTTTGGCTTCAAATGAGTACAAATTGACAAAATTGAATCATTTCTGCTTGGCACAGAGCTTGGCAACCGGATAACACCAGCAAAGCCAGGTCCACATTTACTCTCTCCCACATTCAATGGCATGCAAAGTTCCAAGATGGAAATTTGTTTCTCCTGCAGTTTTATGATACTTCCACTGCCTGATTATCCTACTTTATGGCAATTTGCATCATTACAGGCCTGTGGCAAATGAAACAAATTGCCATAAAATGTTGGGGAAATCCTAAATCATGGCTCTGTCTGGCTTGCTGAATGATGACACTGGGGTTGAATTCAGATGGCTTGGTTCATTTTGCTATAAACAGACATGCCGGCCTTAATGGGTACCATTGGCTCATGCATCAGGCTGCATGGTGACTACTAAATGAAGCAAACTAATAGAATTTTTTTCCAATGCACTAAGAAAGTCTTCAGTAAAGGAAAACATATTGATTCAGAAGTTGTTTACTACCAACTAAATAGAACCCCTATAGCTTTTTCCATGCAGCCCATATTAGAGCTAAATTAACAACCTTCATATGTATCCATTCTACTAGTACCAGACAAAAGTGCTTACACCATTAGGAATGTAAGTTGCCTCAGTCTAGATCTTGATACAGAAGATTGTCTTTCTCATTTAACTGCCTAGCTATCAAAAGTTGTAATATCAGACATAGACAAAAAAATGCACTGAAAGGTCATAAGTAACTGCTGCATTTTGATTCCATGGTAATATATTAGCTTTAACACAAGGAAACAGGCGCCTGATGGTTAGACATGAAAAATGAGATTCGGGAAGTCAAACAACTTTGATAATTAGTATGATCCTTGTTGATCACAATCTTGGCTCTGTTTTTACAAACCTCTCCTTTTATTAAATTTATGAGAGGTGAAGCTTTGTAGTAAGAAACCCTCCTGGTTCATTTGGACAGTGATGCTGGAATAAAAACAATGGAATTTTATTTCTCATAACGTTCTGTGTCTCATGACATGCTAAGCTTCAATTCATCCTCAATGTTCTGACCCAAGACACTTGCAGTGGATGCTTAGCTCTTGCTATACATGAGGCAAGTCTTTAAGAACAACTGTCCCCCCACCTAACCACACTATCACCACCTCCTCCCCGTTAAAGACGTTTCTAGTGCCATTTAAAACTATTGTCCCCAACCATTTTGGCCCCTGGGACTGGTTTCTTGGAAGACAATTTTTTCACGAACCATGGTGGTGGGGCTATGAGGGGGTGGGGAAGATTCAAGCACCAGATTCAGTTTAATTGTTACTTTCCACTCACTTAGAGGGTTTTAATATGAATCTGCAAGCAATTGATTTATTATGGTCTCTGGGCAGTCAAACCTCTCTGCTAATGTTAATCTATATTTGCAGCACTAGCATCACCACCTCAGCACTAGCATCACCACCTCAGCTCCACCTCAGATCATCAGGCATTAGATTCTCATAAGAAGCATGAAAACTAGATCCCTCACATGTGTAGTTCACAGTAGGGTTCATGCACCTATGAGAGTCTAATGCCACTGCTGTCCTGACAGAAGGTGGAACTCAGGCAGTAAAGTCAGTGATGAGGAGCAGCTATAAACACAGACAAAGCTTCACTCAATCACCCACTGCTTACTTCCTGCTGTGAGGCCTTGTTCTTAACAGTCCACAGACCAGTTCTGTGGCCTGGGGGGGTTGGGGACCCCTGATTTAAAACAAATAGAGGAGAATGCCTAACAAAGGAGACTCCCCAGTCCTGGGCCTGGGATTAACATCATAACAGAGAAGCTACATCAAAAATTTAGGGCTCAGGGAAAGCTGAGATGGCTCAGCGGGTAAAGCACTCACTTTGAAGCTCTGGGAACTGAGGATCAAATCCCGGCCCTGGACCATGCGAACCCACATGCTGAGCTGGGCTGTGCCCCCAGTTCAGTTCTTGCCGGGACCTATGTGGGAGGCTCCTGGCCCAGTTCCTGCCCTGCGCAGCCCCGCGCCCACCTGTGGAGTGAAACTATATGGAAAAACTAATGCTGTCAACTATGGAGACTGCTCTGGGCTCTCCCCCTTCTCTTTGTCTCTCTCTGTCTCTGTTTCTCGCTTCCAAAAATCAATAAAATAAATCTAAAAAAAAGAAATTAGTGCTCAGACAACTATAAATATTTGAGAAAGCAGGAAACTTTTATGGAATCTGGTTATACATTATTTAAAGCACACATTTCTTACATTTAATACTTGACTAAAAGAAAAAGTAATGAAATTCACAATGATCACTTATTGAGCATTTAATATGTGATGAGCACCATACTGAGAGATTTAAATGATTATTTTATTTAATACATCCAACCCCTCCATTAGCCACTTACTGATGAGCAACTAAATGCTCAGAGAGGCTAAACTACTTTCTCAGGGATGGATGGGTAGACAGAAGCAGAGCTAGAAACTGAACCAAGGTCTAGTCTCCCTTACCATTAACTCCATGTTCTCTGTAGCTCTCAACTATACCAGACAGCTGCGTTGTAAAAGTCTGCCAAATTAACATTATTATCAGTCCACACAGTTGGTGCTTATCTGCTGCCTCACACTGTGGGTGTGGGGCAAAAATCTAACATGCTACTCCATTAGCTATTGTAAGATCCACACTAATATCAGTGCAGTGGGAGGAGTGGAGGCAAGGAGACGTGAGCAAGGGTTCCAGTTCATCCCTCTATGCTCTTGTTTCTCCCCACTCTCCCCCATTACCCATCCATCTTTCCTTCCCGATATTTTTTTTTCTAACGACTTCAAGGTCAATATCAGATACAGAAGCAGTAGCCACCTAGAAATTGTGTTTAGTCTCTTTGATAAATCCTATATTCTTATTATTTCTAAAGTTCTATTTTTTTTTTTAATCAAATCCTGACTATAACACACATGCTGCATACTGTCTATGAAAAATGCATCATGCCAGGGGTTTTCTGAGATTATCTTATTTAATACTCATGGCAACTATGAAGCATGCAGTATTAGTACCTTCAGTAGAAATAAAGAAACTGAATTTACCAAGCACAAGTGACCCATGACATGTCACACTCCTAGTGATTGGTGAAGCTGGATGTCAAATCCTAGGAACATGATAAAATAGTTCAAAAAGTTAAATGCCATGCTGCCACCTTTAGTAATGCTCCTTAGGGCTGTTCTCAAAGGTTTGGAAGTTTGCAAAGTGCTCTTTTTATCAAGATTTAGCTCAGAAGAAGTCTTTGGGCTCATAATAGAAAATGCAGTTGATCAGGGAATAGACTTTTTGAGATGGGAAGAACCTTAAAAATCATTGAGTTCAATTATATTATAAAAGAAATAAATCTCAGAGAAGAGATTGTGCAAGCTAAGTGGAGTTCCTTGATTTGCAGTTTCTGCCTATACTCTGTGGCCTTCTGCCATGCCACACTCCAAGCCTGAGTAAACTCAGGGTCACCTTCATCGGGCTGCAGTTCAGGGATGTTGGACATACCTTGGAGCATCTCATGATTCAGGATTAAGACTCTAGATTGGCTCCTCTGTGTGTAACGATCTCTCAGTGTTCTTTGGTCCAAGGTAAAATAACTCAAGTCTCTCCTAACGATTCAATTGGAAGTACTATCAGGAAAATCCCTTCCAATAATTCTGCTAATAGTTCCCAGCAAACTTAAACTTGGAGGGAGATTTGAATGAATTATCTGTAGTGGGCTTCCACAGGAATCAATAAGTCATTCTGAATCATTCTCATTTTCTATAGAAAAGTATCTAAGATGAAACTAAATGGAAATGGGAAGCATTTTTATGGGTTGAAGTATAGGTTGCTGATTAGGATTACCTTCTTTTACTTTATTATTCCTGAAGGATTAAGCCCTGGGAATTTTGGAACTTAACGCTACAGATATATCCCTGGGAACATTCCAAAATCTTAGAGAAGAACTAAACATCCCATGGAGTTCTAATAAATTGCTCCATTTCGAAGTTAGGATTTTGTCCGGAAATATACTTTGAAAGCCAAGCTGGTTGAAAACCAGACCATGCTTCATCTGCTATTATATAAATACATGAAAATATGTCTGTAAAATAAATCAATTCTCTTATATTCTTCAGTGAAAATTAATAACAAAAGTGCAAGTCATCACTTTAAGAGTGATAGAGGAAATTAACTGGTAATCCAAATCTGTAATTTTTCAATAATAAATTGCTTACAATAGTGAAAATGTTCACAAAAGTAAAAATTCTCCTGAGGAATTCAGATTAAAAACAAATCCCACAAGATCAGAGGTCCCTGTGATACCATATCTATTCATTTTTATGTTACACTGTAATTGGAATAGATCTGTGTCTAGAGATTTAGAAGACACATGGACACTGAAACTTCACACTATCCCACTAGAAATTTTAAAATCTATCTGGGATTTAACTCCTATAGGATTGAAATAAAATATAATTTTGCTTCTTTTAACAGAATGTTATTACTTTAAAAAATAAACTGAGATGAGGCTCCTAGGAGTCAATTCTAAAAAACTTTCTGAGTGTCGTTAGGGATTAATAATTCTGCACCCAATTCCAAGGTGTGCTTTTTTTCCCCACACCACCAAGCAATTCTTCAACAACAGCTGGGTGTCCTACAAGTTAACTCAATTCTGACATTATCTAAAGAAAGATGGCATCAGATTTTACAGGTTGAGGGCTTAGTTTCACAAAACTGCTATTCTCTTCAGAAGCCAATTACAAATCCAGGTTGTTACCTGTGTTCCTGACCAGCTGCCTATAAATCAGGAGTTCCCAGGACTCCCTCCTTGGATTCAATTAATTTGCTAGAGCGGCTCACAGTACGCACATCACTAGTTTATTCACTAGACTACAAAGGATCTTAAAGGATGCCAATCAACAACCAGAGGATGAGATACACAGAGCAAAGGATGGGGAGTTTTAGCGCCCTCTCCAAACTACAGCACTCTCCTCAAATCTCCATATGTTCACCTAACTGAAAGTTCTCCAAATCCTATTCTTTTGGAATTTTATGGAGGTTTTATCACCTAGGCATAATTGATTAAACCATTGGTCACTGGTGATTGAACTCCATCTCCAGCTTCTCTCTCCTCCCCAGCTGTCAGAGGGTGGGATTAAAAATTCCAAACCTCTAATCACATGGTTGCTTCCCCTGGGAACTAGCTCCTCTTCTTGGGTGTTTTCCAAAAGCCATCTCATTAACATAAGAAAAGATAACTTTACTACACTCTCACTTAGGAAATTCCAAGAGTTTTAGGAACGCTGTGCCAGAAACAGAATGAAAACCAAATATATATACATGTATTCTTATAAATCACATCACATCTTCGAATCAAAGTAGACTTCCACCATTTGGGAAATCAAGAATAATTGATCCAAGGCCTTATATTGTCCCTTGCCTGGCGGACTTCATAGACATTGGGGTAGAAACAAGACAGGTTCCCGGACACAGAGGGAGAGAAGTCTCTTTCAGAGATTCTGACAGGTGTAAACTTTTAAAGGAAGAACAGAATATATAATATCTCTTGATTCTTGAAACAGGGAAGAGATTTGGGGAATCTACAACATCTCTGAGAAGGAGCCCATGGACAGAAAGACCCTCAAGATAAGCTTTTGTCTCTTTTATCAGGCTCTTTAGTCTTTTTCACTTTTTTATTGTACTCTTTTATTTATTTTACAAGACAAGCTCTGCTAGCAATGTGAACAACTGAATAAACCCAATAGGCCAGAGAGAGAACAGAATGTATAATTTGTACATACTGACATGCTATGATCTTTCCCTGGGGTGCAATCCCCACTCTAGGCAAATTTTATCATCAATCTTAGCATTAGGAGTCTAGGGAATGCTAAGATAACTGCAATTCAACATTTTAGAAAATTATTTGTAATTTTTACGTATTTTAAGAAAATTATTAAAAAATATTAAAACCTCAAATACTATTCAACCAGAGTTAAAACATTTTAACATCTTGCTATGCTTACTGCAACTTTCTTTCTTCTTTACTAACACAGCTAAAGCCCAGTCATATCCTCCACCTTTCTCTCCTTCTACCCTTCCATTAGGTACTACCATCTGGAAGTTGGTGCATAGCGTGCCCGTGCATGATTTTCAATATTAAGTAAATATGTAAAAATTTATTTAAAAGGTATAGTATGGTTTTGAATAATTTTTAACTTACAGAAATGATACTCTGTACCAGTTCTCAACCTTGATGCCACTGACACTTTGGGTTGTGTGTAGTTTCCTATTGCTGCTATAAAAAAATTACCCCAAACTGTGGCTTGAAAAAACACACAAATTTATTCTCTTACAGTTCTGGGGATGAAAAGTTTGAAATGAGTTTTCAAAGGCTAAAATCAAAGTGCTGTAGGGCTGGTTTCTTCTGGAGGCTCTAAGAGAGAAGTCATTTCCTTGCCTCTTCTGAATTCTAAAAGTTGTCCTCATTATTTGGCTTGTGGCCTTGTGTCAGATAATCTTATCTCCCTCTGTTTTCATTGCTTTCTTTGTCTTTGCCTTTCTTATTGCCCTCATACAAGGGTTCATTAGGATAATCCAGGAAAATCTCCTTATTTAATATCTTTAACATGATCACATCAGCAAAATTTCTTTTGCCATAAAACAACATTCACAGGGGCTGGAGATTAGAACATGAACATCTTTGGGGACCATGACTGAGACTACGACAGGTCAAATAATTCCTTGTTTTGTGGAGGTGTCCTGTGCATTGTACAATGTTTAGCTACATTCTGAAATCTATGCCAGCAGCACCCCTCAAATTCTGACAATCCAAAATACTTCCAAACATTGCCAGATATCTCCTGGGGCAAAAATTTCCCACTTGAGAATCATTGTTCTACATGCTAGTTCTTCCTTTGTATATTTTACTCTACATTGCATATGAGAATTCTTCATTAGGACATTAAGACACAGTTAATTAATTTTAACTGCTTCATAATATTCTGTTGAGTGTATACAAGTTTTGTTGTTGTTGTTAAATTTAATGGGGTGACATTAGTTGGTAACAATTAGATAGTTTCCCGATGTACAACTCCACATCACATCACCCATGCATCCCATTATGTGCCCAGCTCCCAGAATCAGGTCCCCCTCCAAAACCATATATCTGGTGCCCACTCCCCCC
>PVKE010026996.1:0-21912 GCA_004027555.1 Craseonycteris thonglongyai
AAATATAGCACATAATGTCTCTAGAGTGCTTCCATATTTATACACATACATTCACAGTAACATCTCACTTAATACAAAAGTCATTTATCTTGCCAGTTCAGGTTTTCCAGAGGATGGGGGGCAATTCTGAAGAATGTGGAAACAATCTGAGGTCAGCCAAATGTGTCATAAATTTCAAGCAGTAAAATGTTTATGAGTTAATCATAGGGACATCATAGGTGAAGCCCCAGAGTCCTCAGGCAGACAGACCCTGGTTGCTCTTATTTTATATCCAACTGAAAGAAACGGAATAATCTGCTTCCTTCTAAACACAGAAGATTGGGGATAGCAGTGATGAGAACTTTCTAAGAAACAGACACATTTTACAGTAGTGGGAGCTGATGTTTAAAATGACAAAAATTGATGTTTTAATGAAGATGACTTTATCAATACATGTTTAAGCAAAGTTGTATATGTTTTGTTTGGGAAGATATGTCACTTCATTGAAACATCACATATGTAGAACAACCGATACATTGATATTGTTTGTTAAATAAAGTAGTTGGTATTATTGTTCCAATAACAATACAAATTATTAAATGTATTTTTTATTAATGACAAAGTCAATCTCTTTCCTAGTAATGTTCAACTATAACTTTCATGAGACATTAGAAAGATAATTGAATACAAAAAATGTTATCTCTTCCTTATCCTTTAAGAGAAATTAGATCATTATCAGTTGAACTTTGATGAGTGACTATAAAATCATCATATTTAGATTTGGGGAAAGAATATATTTATTGAGAAAAAATACACTATGTATTACAGGGTGAATATGGGTAAATTTTAGGGAGTCAGTTTTAAAACAATAAGCAAAAAGAAAAAGGTCACTGAAAAATCTACTACCTTGTGATAATTTCTGTTAAAATGAGGTGTATAATTCTCTGGACTTCTCTAAGTCTTTCTCTGTGTGTCTATCTCTTTGTGTCTGTCTCTCTTTCTTTCTCACACATACATTTTAAAGGCAAATTAAATCCTGTTGTAAATATTACATTTTTACAACCCCTATTTTTCTTTTAAAATATATCATGGACATTCCTTTTATCAAAAAAAAAAAATCTAGATTAAAATAATTATAATTAATGATGTCTTATGTTTGCATACATATAATTTATGTAAAATACTTATGTTTTGACATTTTGGTTAAGTTCTAACTTGAATATATTTGTAGAAGTATATTTTTTTCTATTCTGATTGTAATTTGAATAACTACTAGAAATGGAAAAATTGATCTAAGAGAGCTAGTTATTCAGTACTATCAAGTGAACTCTTACAAGCGGCACTCGATAATTTTGGAGTATATCTTAGTATCCCTAATAGTTTAAGTTTCATGAGACAGGACCTTCTTTAATTTATCTTTGTATGACTTACTGCCTCTAACTACGAGTCTCACATATAAAATAAATGTTTAATGAGTTGAATTATGCTATTGACAAAATGTATACCTAAACTCTGATACCTTGCTTGCCTAATAGGCTTTTGAAATAAGTTATTTTAAACACTATGAAATAGTTCTTCCATAGTAAAGAATAGATGTCCATATTTTTTTTAGCAACATTTAAAAGAGTACTGGAGCTCATGGTGGATAGAAAATGCAGGAGGAAGATTTTAAAGGGCCAGAAATAGCAATTTAGGATAAAATTCCAGTCAGAGCTTTCACATTAGAGAATAAGAAAGTCTGAAAATTAAGACTGAGTGAGAGATACACATAGAAACAAAAATCAAAATAGATTAGGTACCTATTATTATTAGAATAATTAAAAAAGAATAAAGAATATACTTCTACTGAAGATAAATATATGCTCACAGTTTAACTGTGAGAATTAACCTCAGAATTGGAAAACAATAATTAAAATATAAAATTTATTCAAAATGGGGATTCCTACAAAATGGATCAGTGGCACCATGCTGGTTAAGAATATCCATAAGAGAGTCTAAAAACTGTGAAGTGTTGGAAACTGAATTTGAAAGTGGTTTCTGGCTTTTCCTCTACTAGCTAGCCAGAAACCTGGCAACAAACCTGACTTATTTGCCTCAGTCAGCCTCCTTATTTACAGTGAACAATAAATCACAGAAAATTTAAAAAAGCTGTTTAAATATGTTATTGAACAGTTTACTATTCTCTAAACACATTGTGCTTCCTCATTTAGCTATGTCTATAATTTGTGAGACAAATCAGCATCATATGCAAGAGTGTTGAGGCTTACACGCAAGTGCCTGACATCTAACAGTTGTATGACCTTGAACTAATTCCTTAACCTCTCTAAGACTCTGATTTTTAATCTGGATAATGGAATAGTAATAATACCTAAGCCATGAGCTTATTAAGATACCTACATTTAGAATTCTTTGCAAATACTGTCATAGCAAATAGCATGTGATGTGGAATTGGGAAATTTTAGGTGTTAGTATTAACGTTGGAACACAAAGTTTAGTATGATTAATTATAGGTACATACAGGAGAGAGCAAACATATGTTGACAAGTTCCAGACAAAGCAAACATTTATAATGCAATGCTTTAAAGTTAAGTTTTTGTCAAGTGGGCAGAAGAAAGTCACTATAGAATTCCAGGAAAGGATATTTTGTGACAAGTTATATGTTATAAGTTTTTATTTGCCTAAAGGTCATACAGTGATTGCCAAAATGTTGATTCCTGCAGTGACGGAATCAAAAGGACTGGAGTGGACCTAAGACTGTGCAACTGAAGATAAGTCTATGTCCCTTCACTTTACATAGTAGTGCAGTGACATCCCCAGTTATAGCTCCAATTCATAAGATTCAAATAATACCACAAAATGCCATGGTTAAGCACCTGTGTGTTGGAGCTGACCGTGGGAAGAGGAAAGTCCATTCTGAAATTTATCAGCCAGTTGACATTCACCAAGCTGCTTAATTTCTAAGCTTCAGTTTTCTCTTAAGTAAAATACTGACAGAATTAGTATTTTCAGATTACATAGAACGTTCCTATAAGGCATTGTTTTACAGGATATCTGGCATATATTGTTTGCATATAAAGCATACAAGAAGTGCTGAACAAATGTTAATTAAGTAGTGATGACTTTCTTTCATGGAAATAGAGGAAAGAGAAAAGATTTCGAAGTTAAAAGAATTAGGTTTTGAATACTGTTTTGATACACATAAGTTTCTGAGCTCCCAATTTAATAGCTTAAACCAAGGTCGTGGGTCAAGGTGCCTGGAAAGAGTTCAATTGGGGCTAAAGTCCAAGGTGTTCAGCATGTCTGCTCTTAGGTTCTGGTTTGAGGCTATGTCTTTTTATAAGTCTCATTATCCGTATTTTCCGGCATATAAGACGACCGGGCATATAAGACGACCCCCTAATTTTACAGTTAAAACATAGGTTTAGGCCTATATTCGCTGTATAAGACTACCCCCCACTTCCGAGGCTGTAGTCTTATACAGCGAATATAGGCCTAAACCTATGTTTTAACTGTAAAATTAGGGGGTCGTTTTATATGCCCGGTCGTCTTATACGCCAGAAAATACGGTAAGTATCAATGGGCTAGACATCCTGCCTATAGTAAAGTGGTCTCTTCTATAAAGTGAGACATAAACTGCATAGCACAAAGTCTGACAAGAAGGATGGGTTCTTTAAAGTATAGCAGTCAATCACATGTATGTAAAATTATGTTTTGCATCCATTATAAAAGAAGAAATTGATAATATATTGTGATAGAAGGCCAGCTGATTCTGGGTGGTTAACACATAATATGATGCATAGACGATGTAACATAAAGTTGTATACCTGGAACCTATGTAAGTCTTAACAACCAATGTCGCCCCAGTAAATTTAACAATAAAAAAATAGATTATATTAGATGCTTTTATAAAACTTTAAACATAGAACCATCTTTATATTTTAAAACAGTTAAAAATTAAAAGTAAAATTTTTTTTTTACAAAATAAAAAAGTGTCACATACGCAGTTAAAAATAAATCATTAAAGATAGTCAATCAACAAAGGAAAAGTGAATATGCAAATTATATTATATAGCTATAAGAGGAGTTATGCAACCTTTAATGTATTAATTATATATTTAATGAAAAATGTGCCAAAATATAATAAATTTTAAAGTTGAAAAAGAATAGTACTCATCTTCTTAAAAACAGCATTCCAGTGTGTATGTGTACACATGTCCTGACCACACCATGAGGAAGATAAATGTAGTGATTATCATCGCAGAGAGGCAATGGTGAATTTGCTCTCCAATTTCTCTTTTATTTCTTAAATTCCTTTAAGCTCCTCATATTCTCATTTCCTATTTTTTCCTAGAGATAAACATTTGAATATATTTAATGCATGCAATTTTGTCTGTGTTTTTGCAAAATGTATATTGTGTTATTGTAAAATTTCATGAAATTATGTTTTCATCCAATCAAATTTTTCATAAACATGAATTCTACACATTTTACAAAACAATGAAATAGAAGCACATAATGTTCTAGTGGTATGCCAAAAATCAGCTACATCTTATGTACAGTTGTGAAGATTACCATAAACTTTTGTATTCATGCCAGTTTGTGCACTGGTACTTAATAAACAACAGCAGCAACAAAAAAGCAAATAGTAGGTCAAAGATAAAAAATTTATTTTCTGCATTTATTTTTCTTGAAATCTTGACTTGCTTTTAGGGTAGCTTTATATTATACCTACAAATATAGGTTTATATTATATTATAATGCAAAGCTACTTCTCTTGTTAAGTGACTTAAAATGCATCTTACTCCATTCACTAGCTCTGGAAAATTTATATGCTAAATATATAGAATAATTCTTAAAGACCTTGGATTCCAGTCTGCTGTTAGAGAGCATTTCAGAGTATCTGATTAAAGTTAAGCAAACTGATACTGTGTCATATATTATTCTCAAATGTATCTCCTGAGAAAGCAAGACATAAGAGGATTTTGTCTATCCCTCCAGAATGAGGACTGAGTCCTTGAGTCAATAGGAATTGCAAAGTAAAGGGAAGTAGAAAAGGCTTATTATTTTTTTTAACCACATTAAATCTTTAGTGAACAAAAGCTTCTACAGTATTATCAAAATTTCCTTGCTCATTACAAGCAGTGTCTCACCAAGTTGCCTGGAATCAAGCCAGTCTAGGCTTATTATTGTCAGTGATCATTTAGAGTTGAGATTCAAAGCTATTGGGTATAACCACGCAATCAAACCTCACCAAGGAACCTGGGGGCTGAGAGGTCATCTGTATGCACATCTAGAAGTCTTCATCATGATGTTACGTCGTACAACTTCATTTTTGATTTGGACATCCGTTTTTTTATTTTTTATTATTATTTTTTAAAGATTTTTTTGTTTTGTTTTTGACAGAGACAGAGAGAGACAGAGGCAGACGGGGAGAAGGGGGAGGGCCCAGAGCAGTTTCCATAGTTGTACCTCATCAGTTTTTGACGTGGCTGAGGGAAACCGGGCTGGGGGACCTTCCCCCATGGGAGGCACGCCCCCTCAAGGCAGGGGCCAAATGGGGAGTGGGAACCAAACTAGGGACCTCCCACAGGGAAGTCACACTCCAGTTGAGCATATGGGTCCACACAGGCCAGGGCCGGGATTTGATCCTTGGTCCTGGAGGCTGCAAAGCAAGCAATTAACGAGCTGAGCCATCCTGGCTTCCCCAGAAACTGTTTTTAAACATGGATGAGAGTAGACATTATAAAATCAAATTATTTGACTATTTCATTCCAAGCAGTGTCAAATGAAGATGTCTGCGATCAAGCCATTCTAGGCTTATTATTGTGTGTGGTCACATAGAGTTGAGGTTCATAGCTGTTGGGTATAACCATACAATAAAACTTCAACCAGGAACCTGGGGATTGAGAAGTCTCTAAAACTTTTGAGACAAGAAAATAAAACTAAAAAATGTAAATAATAATTGTTATAAAATAGTTTCTAAACACCATGCTTATCTTTCAGCTATTTCATATTTCTTAGACTTTTTTTCATTTCTAAAGACATAATTTAAACATTGCAAAATAGTTCAATTAGTTTAAATAGAAAAAAAATATATATATTACTTGTGCTACCTCTTCTCAATTCCAATTCTTACATACTGAATGTATCAGTATTGCATTGTTTTGTAACAAATCACTACAAATTTAGCAGCTTAAAACAATGTGTATCTATTATCACATATGTTGTATGGGTCACAGGGCCAGGTCAGCATTCTATCTACAAAGCTGTAATCAAGGTGCTGGATGGACTAAGTTATCTTCTGACACCTCAGCTAGAAAAAAAAAATGTTTATAAATAAACTCATCCAGGTTATTTGGCAGTTGGCAGATCTTACTTGGTTATGACTATGACTAAGGGTCCTGGCTTGGCTGCTGCTTCTTCTTTTTTTTCTTTTTTTCATTGTTAACTTTATTAGGGTTACATTGTTACATTGGTTAGTAAAAGTTACATAGATTACATAGGTTCCAAGTATAAAACTCTATAGCACTTTGTCTATGTGTTACAATATGTGTTCACTACCCAGAGTCAGCTTTTTTTGCATCATCATATATTTAGCTCCCACTCCTCTACCACCAACCCATCCCTCTTACACTCAGTTTACCACTAAACTATCAACTATGTCCATGAGATTTTATTTCTTTGTCGCTTTAAGCCTGAGGTGCTAATGTTGCTCATTGTCCCCTTTGCCACATGACCCTCTTAGAAAGTTTACAACATGGATGTTTGCTTCCTCAAGGCCAGCAGGAGAAGCTTTCAAAGTGTACTACCAAGAAGAACACTTACATTTCTGATGACATCATTCCCAGATTAATACCCCATAGACTTTGCCATATACTATTCATTATAAGTAAGTTACAGGACCCTTCCACATTCAAGAAATAGGATTATGCAGGTCATAATACCAGGTAGTGGAGATCAGAGGGCCACCTTAGAACTTTGCCTACTATACTGGATTAACTCCTAATGTATTTACTATAGTCAGCTTGCCACTAAATTATATTCATCTATGCAGGAATACTAATTTCATAAAATAAAGTAGTTGAAGATTCTGAATAATCAAAACTTACTTTCAATAAGTTTAAAAACCTTATAATAATTTTTAATATTTAAAATTGTGCATCATTTTATCAGAGATAAAATTATGATATATCTCCAAATAAATTACAAGCACTTTGATAGTTATTAGTTGAAATATTTGACAGTAGAATAATTGAGAAAAATATTTCCAAAAATAAAACAAAATAATTAAATGAATCTCAATATAACTGTAAACTACATGAAGGTAGGTAGTGCTTATTATGTATTGTATTGTTACATAATTTGCTAAGAATTGGGGGACTTTTCATTTTGGTAGTAAATAAAATAAAATTTAAATCAGCTTTGTGTTGCCTTTGATAGGAAATCTGAGGAAAGAATACCAAGATATCCTCTTAGATTTCTTGAGCCTAAACCGGTTACTAAATATTCATTTTATATATCTATAAAACTATATGTGTGTGTGTATAAATATATGTATATACATAAATATAAATATACACACATACATATACAAACATACATACATATCAGTGTACATGTAAACACACAAAGCTATTCAATAGGTAATGAAAATATTACTTCGGTTATTTAGAGCTTTTATCATTAGACTTTAGGTGATATGGAAAAAATGAGTTTGGCAAGTCATCTTCATCACTCCGCTTCATTGGGGACTTACAAAGAAATCCTCAGCATAATATTTTGTTGATTTTAAAATTGTCACAGTTATCTATTATTATAAAATTAAAACTTTAAATATTATACACACTTTATAGTCCTTCAGGAGTCCCAATTGCAGCAAATATTCATTGGTAATTTCTATAACAGATCCAACTCTAGATACATTTGTATATATATTATTTTTTGATGAAATAAGACAAATCACTAAGGTTTACCATAACTAAGATTTAAAATACTAGACTTTTTTATTTATACTGGTTTCTTTTTGACTCAATAATCACCAGTATTTTAGAACATTTCAAAGAGCAGAGTTTGGGAATACAAATTTGTTCCCCAAGTCTATAAAAAATTTATTCTGTCTTTCTGTCCTTTTCGCCTCTTGCCTCTTCTCCAAAAAATCATAGACAAGTATGATGACAGAAAACCACCATTGATTCAAAACAAAGGGCTCATCTGCCAAGTTCCCCCTCCCCACCCCTCAACACTCCCCCCCAAAGAAACACAGATGGAGGAAACACAAAGTCTGAGTTTCTTTGAAGCCCAGGGAGCTCTTTAACATGGTATAGCTGACTGAAATGAGCTAGTACACATGGAAAAGATGGAACCATTTTATTTATTTGCACTGTTGCAAACAAATCAATAACCCAGATGGTCTCATCATTTAGTTCTGGCTGTCACCTTTAGAGCCACAGTGGCACATGGACCTTAAAAGATTATAGACAGTTGATTTATTTCTTGGCAATTGTTCATATCTTTCCAAACTGTGTGTTCTTCCTTCAAATCTATAATCTGATGGTATGAAGAAATTTATAACTGCTTTATAGTTTCTTTTTTTTTTTTTAATCATAATTACCATAGCAACAGATTGCCATGTCTTATATTTTGGAACAAGGTCAGGTTCCTCTCCAGACACAAAGTGATATGACAGAATAATTCTTCAGTTAATGGAAGCATGTAGGCATATACGAGTAGGGATAACTTTCAAGAAACATATAACTTTAACTATGCTCATGTTCGTTTTTCTATTGTTTCAGCTCTAAAGAGGACTTAAGTGATTGCAAAACAAACAAATTGTGTTAAAACACTCATACTGACAGCCTGAACAACAATATTTTTCTTCCTAATATAGATTATAAAAAATTATATAAGTATGGATAAAGTACGAGAGGATAGATTACACTGGGAATACTGTTTGCATATTGTTAAGTATAAATATTATTTGTAAGTTATTTAACCAAAGTGTCGCTCATCTAACTAGTTCTGCAAGCTGCCAGATTCTGGAATTGTTAGAAATTGCTGAAATATTCATCAAGTTCTTATCAACAATTTCTGTTAGTATCATGTTCCTATATTTGGCACTAATTAAATTTACAGGTAAAAAAAGAAAATATAAAATCCAGTCTATTAACATCACCAATTATCTCTGTAATTCTCACTCAATACTGAGAGAATCAGTGAGTATTACTTAAAGAGGAATTCATAAGAAATATCCTGGTAAACAATGAAAATATGCAATTGATGTAGTATTTAGCACTGCGATGTTAAATACAAACATAGCCAATAGAAATTACTCATATAAGCTTAGCAAAAATAGTTAAGCAAAATTATGGTAAGAATTAAGTCTTCTGTAAACACATATATATATCGTACACTATATGTACACAGCATTATCATTTTATTTTCAAAATTCTCATCTCCTCTTCATCCAGAGATACTGTCTTTGAAGAAACTGTGCTGCACATACACATGTATTCACTCAATACTGAGTGCTAACAGTATGCCAGAGCTAGTTGCAGAGATTGGCAACACAATATTAAATATTACCAGCAGAGAGCAAACATATAAAACATATCCCTCAAAATAAGTCTGGATCATAGAAAGAGAACGAGAAAGAAAGAAAATATGGTGGATACGGAAGTTCACGATATTGTCAGTTGGCTCAAGTCAGTATTTTCTCTTTGAATAGTTAAAACAAATTGGAATAATTTTGCAACCAGCTTCTTTGGCTATTAGAGAATATGTTGACTGTAACCATTAATGATTTGAAGTGTAAAAAATATAGTTTTAAAAAAATAACTCATATTTAGAGCTGATATCTCAGTTTTAATATAATCAAACATTTAATAAACTTTCAACTGAAAAGTAATAATTTACTGAATGTTTTCTCAATGTTAACTTTTAAATAGTTCCATAATATCTCCACCCACCCAAAATAAGCACTCTGGAATCTCTAGTCTATTTTCAAAAATCAACAATGAATACTGTTCTAGATTCTCTTCATTGTCACCTTGGGAACCTACTGTGAAAGATCTATGTAAAAATTGAGATGTAATGAGTCTCATATTTTCGTTCTTCCTCTCAGAATCATCCTTGTTATTTTTCCCTTCATATAACCAAGAATAATTCCATCTACTATCGTAGGTCTGGTACATAATATAAAATTTATCTTATCCCAGGTGTGAGATGTCTTTAATATATGATTCTTGACTTCTGTTAAGGAATGTGTGCCTCTGGTATTATTGTTTCATTTATTATTATTTTTTTTTTGGAGGGGGGTGGGCTGCTCATCTACTAAACAAGGTCATTATGCACCTTTCTAGACATAGCATTGTACAGACTTCCAATTACTACATTTCTTGAAAACAGTTTGATCAGTGTTTGTCATTATTAGACGGGGTCCATTAATACATATTCAAATAAACTTCCTTCTGAAGGAATAAACACATTTATAATTACATGATTCATATATTAAAATGTAGGGGAAGCCGGAATGGCTAAGTTGGTTAAGTGCTCACTTTGCAGCCCCGAGGACTGAGGATCGAATCCTGGCCTTGGCCCGTGTGGACCCATATGCTGAACTGGGGAGTGCCCCCAGTTCGGTTCTCACCAGGGTGAAGACCCCGGACCAGTTCCTGCCCTGTGCAGCCCCGCGCCCACCTGTGGGATGAAACTATGTGGAAAAACCAATGATATACAACTATGGAGACTGTTTGGGGCCCTCCCCCTTCTCTCTGTCTCTGTATCTCTCTCTCTCTCTCTCTCTCACTCTGTCAAAAATAATAAAAATAAATCTTAACAATAATGTATCATCAAATCATATAAATATAAGAACTTTGTTGGTACCCAAATATCTTGAATTGACCTTAACATTTTCTACTCTAAATTTCATCCTAAAGCAAACCAAACAACATAAAGGAAAACAATCAAGGGTCAACCTTCAGAATGACAATGAATATGTTCTACTTGCCTATATTAATGGAGGACCTTAATATGAGAATATACTTGGGAGGTAATTTATAAATTATCAGATAACAAAACTGTAATAGTAGAACTAGAATTTGCAACCTAACTGAATCCCAAATCTGATATGCTCTTTGAAAATATAGGCCGATTACTGAGAACAGATCTCATTAAAGTAAGCTATGGATGATATTATGTGTGTTTCTAATGTTTATTTTGTTTTAATTTTAATTTGTATTAAATTTATTGAGGTAACATTGGCTAGTAAAATTATATAGGTCTCAAGAAGATAATCCTATAATAATCCTCTATATACTATGTTGTAGGTTCATCAACCGGAGTCAGCTTTCCTTGCATCACCATATATTTGACCCCCTTTACCTTCTTCTACCACCCCCTGACTGGCAACAACTAACCTGTTGTACATGTCTATCAGATTTTGTTTGTTAGTCTTGTTCATTTGTTGCTTTCCATTTTATATCCCACATATGAGTTGTCAAATGGTTCCCTACTTTTTCTGTCTGATTTACTTCACATAGCATAATAATCTTAAAATGCATCCATCTTGTCACAAATGGCAGTGTTTCATATTTTTTTATGGCCAAGTAGTATTTTATTGTATATATGTGCCACACCATCTTCATTCAATCAGCTCTTGAAGGACACTTTGGTTGTTTCCATGTCTTGGCTACTTTGAATAAAGCTGCAATGAGCATAGTAGTACATATGTATATTTTAATCTGAGAAGCACTTCTGGGGGAAAAGAAACACATATAGATGGCCCAGGGATCTAAACATATATGGTTCTTTGATTTCAGTTATTTCATGTAACATTCCAATTCTGAGTTATTTGAACTATACCATTCTAACATTTGCTAGATGGCCATTTTTTATGAAACAGTGGACTCAGCAATAACTCAGTGATAGCTACATGATTAACAATTTAAAAATTCATTGGTACTCTTACAGTATTTCAGTAAAAAGTAACTAAACTTCATAGTCATATGAGGTGAAAGATGAATAATACAACTACTTGTTCTCAAAGTAGTGGTTTTAAAAAAATCATAGTCTTCCTTTTCTTTTGCTTTTTTCCTTATTTAGAAAATTTCACTCGCAATTTTATTTAGCATTTATAAACATACTTCAATGAACTGCAAATTGCTAAGGAAGCTTAACTATAAGTCCTCCAAAGATTAAGTACATCTTCATAATTCTTAATTCATCAAGGCAGTAAAATAGGCAACTGAGAAATAATAAAATTATTATGAGAATTTCAGTTATAAAATATTTCCATACAATAAGCCCACATATCAAAAATTGTACCCCATCAAAAAAATAAAATAAGATTTTCCACTCAGATTTTCAAATTCTCTCTCAATACTACTCAAAAAACAAACAAACAAACAAAAAACACAAAAACCTAAAGCTATAGCAAAAAAGATTATATATTCAGTTGCTTCCAGTTAACATCCTCTCTTCTCTCTCCTTAAATATCAAAGTTCGTTCAAAAGAATTGTTCTTATCTCCTTCCACTTACTACTCAAACACATTAATGTGGATTGTACCACCTATGAAACATGTTAGAAGTTATCATAGATGTTTTAATCTTCAGCCTTTTCTTTCATTGTCCTTTCAATACTCTTAAGAACCTGTGAGAATTTCTTCTACTAGAACCTCTTCTCTTGGATTGTGGAACCCATACTGTCCAGATTTTCTCCTGTTTTTTTAGTGGATTTTCTATGTCTTTCTTTAAATTGTTAAAACACACACTATTTTGCTCACTCTTCTCAATGTACCAAACCTCAAATATCACATTTCATAGACTTTTGTCCACCCCAATAAATAAATTTTTCAGTAAAAAAGATGACTCCCAAGTTTTCACCTCTAAAGCAGAACTCTATTCCTATGCTTATTCAATATCCCCATTTGGATGTGCCAAAAAAAAAAAAAAAAAAAAATTTAAATGCCTGTCTTCAATACCCCCTACAGTACAAGACCCTGTGTTCTCCATTTCCACAAAATGTATTCCCATTTACATAAGCATTTGAGTGAAAATCTGGGAGGAAATGTTGATTCCTGTCACTTGCTCACATCACTTCCAATCAATGTTGTTAATTATAATTTGTAAACACATCTCAAATCAATTTTTTATTCTCCATTCCCTCTGTACCACAAGTGGTTCCATTCAAGTCTAGACCATGAGTTTTTGAGCTTTCTATATCCATTCTGGCCTCCCTTCAATCCATTCTGCATATCACAAAGTGACTTCTGAAAAACATCTCTGATTAAGTCATGACCCATTTGGACTTCATTAGGTCTCTGAAATCCCCAATAACTTGGCCTTATTCTTCTCTTCATTGTTACCCAGATTTATTTAAGTTCACTCCCCTCTCGACTGTCTACATGTCAGTGACTCTGAGTACTATTTAATTAGTAAAGAATGGCATAGTCACTCCAGACTCATGTCCTTCTCACATTCTATTATTTCTGCTGGAAAGAAATTATTTTTATTCCCAGACTACACCCTACACACATATCATGCTTAGGTAATTCTTCTGTGTTCCTGAAATCTCACTTAAATATTGCGATCTCCCAAATAATTAAACTAGCTTATGTTGTAAATTAATTTATATGCTTCCATTGTGTATTTTATTAGTTATTACTATTTGTTTTTCACTACTGATCTTATTGACAGGAGCATAAGTTAAATGACATCAAAGACTAGGTGTACCTTGTATTACATGTAACATAATAACTGGCACAGAGCAGGTAGCTGTCAAGTATTGATTTATTTGAATTTATTTTTATTTTTTTTAACTGAACTGGGGACCTGACCACATTCGGGAAGCACACCCCAGTTCAGCATGTGGGTCCGCCTGGGTCAGAGCTGGGATTCGATCCTCGGTCCTCAGGGTTTCAAAGTGAGTGCTTAACCCACTGAGCCATCCCGGCTTTCTCTTGAATTTATTTTTAAATAACAGTTTCACTTGATTTTGAGGAAGTATGAAAATGTCAATACATAAATAATTTAAAGGAAGCCAGGATGGATCAGTGGGTTAAGCATTCACTTTGCAGCCCTGGGGACCGAGGATTGAATCATGGCCCCGGCTCGTGCGGACCCATATGCTGAACTGGGGAGTGCCCCCAGTTCAGTTCTCACAGGGGTGAGACTCGCCCAGGTCCTGCCCTGTGCAGCCTCATGCCCACCTGTGGAACAAAACTATGTGGAATAACCAATGATGTGCAACTATGGAGACTGTTCTGGGCCCTTTTCCTTATCTCTGTCTCTGTCTTTGCATCTGTCTCTCTCTGTCAAAAACAATAAAAAAAAAAAAAGAATTTAAACACATATATGCAATGTGTAAAACCTTGAGCAAAAATGCTATTTTTGTGTGACTTTTAATTCTCACAATCTTGCAATGTAATTGCCTTAGTCGGTTTGGGCTGCTATAACAAAAATACCATAGACTGAATAGCTTAAATAACAAACCCTTATTACTCATAATTCTGGAAACAAGAAGGCTGAGATCAAGGTCTGAGTATGGTCAGGTTCTCATTGAAGGCCCTTTCCCTGGTTAACAGATGGCTATCTTCTTGTTGTATCCTTATGTAATGTACAGAGAGAGGAGGGACTGGAAGGAATGGAGAGAAAGAAAGAGAGAAAGAGAGAGAGAGAGACTCTTCATTGACTTATAAAGTACCAAACCCATCATGGGGGGGTCTTTTCTCATGACTTCATATAAACCTAATTACCTCTTAAGAATCCCACCTTCAAATACTACTATATTAGAGTTTAGGACATCAAAATGTGCATGTTAGCAGGACACAAGTGTTCCATAATAGTACTCATTACTTAATATTTCAATTATTTAAAAAAAAGAAAAAGATGGGTTTAGAGAAGTTAATAATCTTGCAAAGTCTTGTAGCTAATAAATGGCAAACTTTTAGTGGCATAGGAAGTCTTTCCTGATCTTGCCACCACCTCAAGTTCTACCTGTTATTCCCTTCACATTCTATCCATCATCTGTAGTACATTAGTCCAGTTCCTCTATTAAATATGTTGTTCTGAGTCTTTCTACTTGCTTCCTCATCTGCCTTGGACACTTGTTCTTCTCTGACCTTTACATCAACTCCTAGATGTTGGCAAATTTGTTTATTCCTTTAAATCTTCTATTAGTCGTCTAATACATGTCAGCTGGAGTCAACATCGTAACAGTTTCTTTATCGTCTAATTCTAAGTCAAATGCCCCTCCTATGTACCAGTAGAACCAATATTTATGTTATCCTTAATATACATCCCTGCATACTAAATGTTTACTTGTAGTCTCTACAAACTGGAGGTTAGAGAGTATGCATTCCTCAGTATTATATTTTCTGGTACCTAAGGAAAAGCCTGACATATGGAAGATACTTAATATAAATTTTATGTATATTTACATAGAATTATACAGATTAATTCAAGAGCTAGTATTTAAACTCTGATCTGTCTCCTTCATAGACCATAATTTTGCACTATACACAGAACAACTGATAATAAATATAACAAATCTAGTAGATAATTTGGGGTTCTACAAGTTGCTGAATAATGAAAAAGACAATTATTACATTAGAGACATTTCAAGGAACTTCATTATTTGTGTAGGAAACAACTATTTTATAGAAATGGAAGGCTAACATAAACCAAGGTGTCAAAACACCAGCCATGCTTGTGGACAAAATTTTTTTTTTTAAGGGAAATGAGAGACTACATTATTTTTATGTCCTTTGATTTGTAAGCAGAAGAACAATGTGTTTTCAACACAACAATACATTTGGTCAGTCCTGAGAGAATAAACAAGAGCCAAAGGAATTATTTTTATTAGTCTAAACTTAATAAAGTAAAATGTATGAAATTAATGGTAAGTAAATCCGAATACCTTCCCACAGGGTAGACCTAAGCAGATCTGCCGATACTACAGTGAAAAATAAAAATGAATAAGAAATCTTTCTAATTTGGTTACAGGACGAATTCTTAAGTAATGACACTCCTGCCACTAACTACATGGCTTTACTATCTAATAGTATAAAATGCAATAATTTGACAATTCTGAGCAATAATGACCTAACTGGTACCTCCTCATACTTCATGGTCTGCAGTGCTATCTATGAGAAGTTCATATATTTACTTTTATCTTAATAAAAATAAGTGTATCCTTCTGAGTGTTCTTGGAATTAACTTACTGATTCCTCTGTTCTTAAGTGAAAGTGACCTAAACCTCAGTTATTACTCATGCCAATCTTTACACAGGACTAGGGATAATTGTCATCTACCTCATCAAAATACTATTAGCATTCAAATAAATCACATTAAAGTCCTAATATTAAGTATATGTAATATATTTTTAAAATTTCAGAAAAATTAATCTGAGAATGTAATATAATAAAACCTTTCTATGTGAAAGTATTCATAGTATACTATAATTGAAAACTAGTTTTAGACATTATAATAATAACAATAAAGGTACCTTTCATATGGCACTTGACATGAATCTTTTAAAATAAACATTATCATCTCTATTCTAAGAATAAGAAATTTGAGACTTGATGCCAAGTTAAGTGCCTAGGACCACACATCCACTAAAAGGTTGAGAAAGATGATCTGCTTATCTCTAAAAATCCGTTTTCTTAATCAGCTGTATTAATTGCCTCAATATTAAAGAAATCCAAAAATGAGCATTCATTTGTTAAAAAGAAAAAGATAAATCCTTTGGCCTAGCACATCACTTCAGTATTTTGGCTTTAGACCTTTACCACTGAGATAATTCTACTGGTAAAATTACAAGTGAAATAATGTTATACTAAGATGAGAAACACATGATAAATTCAATAAACATAGTTGCATTCAATCTATCTTACAATGAATCACACACTATGACTTTGCGGTTACTATGAAACCCAAATATGTTCTTAACACAAGCTATTGTTAAAAAGCATGTTCATCATCCCATTTCCATACTTCAAATGCTAGTTATTAAGAGTGTTGAAACCCTCACAGAGTGACACTAACACCTGAAAGTTATTTTTATTGTATTATCCTTCCTATTTATTACTAGTATTACAATTCACCGTATCCTTACATATGTTAAAAGTGTACAATTCATTCTCTCTTGCATTATAATGTGTGTTCAAATATAATATCTCAGAAGATAAACTATCTTAAGGAAGAGACAATGTTTTATTATTATTTATAACCTTCTAATTCCTAGCATACAACTTACTACACAGTTGCTACTTCATAGTTTAGAATATAAAAATCTGTTATTCATACCCCATAATTCTTGTTTTTTCTCTTCATTTTTAATTGATCCATCTAGCTATGCATTCTACATCTTTCTGTTTGTTTTCTTATTTGTTTGATCTACCTATCCACCACAATCCACTGATTGATATCTAGCTTTTTTTTTTAATGGAGTCTCTTAGGTTTCACAGTTTTAATATATTTTTCTTTATTTATTTATTTTGACAGAGAGAGAGAGATACAGAGACAGAGACAGAGAGAGAACTGAACTGGGGGAGCTCCCAGTTCAGCATATGGTTCCACATGGGCCGGGGCCAGGATTCGATCCTCGGTCCCCAGCGCTGCAAAGTGAGCACTTAACCCACTGAGCCATCCCGGCTTCCTGATATCTAGCTTTGACTCTGGGTGGTGAGCTAAGCTGACCAGACATCCCATTTTAAATGGGACAGAAAACATTACTGTCCCATTTCACATGGTACATACCTACGGTCAGTCTACTGACATTTTGAATGTAGCTCAGTAAGACTAGTTTGACCCAGTGTTTGAAGTGGGACAGTACCATTATTTTCTGTCCTGTTAAAATGGGATGTCTGGTCAGCTTATGGTGAGCACACAATGCAACACATAGATAATGTGTTATAAAAGCGTACACTTGACACCTATATAATTTTACTAACCAATATCAATCCAACAAATTTCATTTAAAAAATGTGACAAGTCTCCATTTACAATGAAGAATTTTTTAAGGAAAAATGCTTTTATTGATTTAGGAAGAGACTTACATTGAATAATTAATAATTAGGTTAGGGTTTGTTCAGTAAAATTAGGTAGTGATTACTAATTGTACAAAATTGTGCTCTCCAAACATAGCCATATCAGTATCTTTCATTACACCTGATCCTCTTGTACTGGTAATATCTCTTTGGGACTCTTCCTTTTAAGACGTAGTATATGATCTTTCCTCTTGTATCCATGCTAATTTGTTACTCTGTGAATTCTGAAACTAGGTGATAAAATGTATATAGATTCCATCCAATTCTCTTGAGAGCCTCACTCAGAATCTTGAACTGCTGTATAAGCAGCCTGACCACTGCCGTGTTATTAGGAAGCCCAAATTAGGCCACCTAGACAGCTATATGGAGAGTCTGTGAGGTTACTGAAAGAGAAACACAGGCCTGGACATCTCTCTCATTTATGCATTCTCCCTTTTATTTTATTTTAGCTCCACCTACCACCTGACTACAACAGTACTGGAAACCCTGTGCCAGATCTGCTAGCTGAGAACTTACTGAATTCCTTTACAAAAAGAAACCATGAGATAAGATATACGGTAATACATTTCCATTGTATCATTGCATTTTCAGATGATTTGTTACACAAACAGAATAACTAGAACACTGATTTTTCTGAGAATATATTAATAAATTCTTTCAGAACAGCATCCAGGAATGCAATTAAATACCTACAGGCACTAAAACAACAACAATAATAAAAATACTTGCTTAATGGTTTTGATCAGGTCCTTTTTATTTAGCACACACAGGGTCCTCATATTAAATTCTAAAAATTCATGCTAATTCAATAAAGAAGCAACTCTCAAAATCTTATACACACAAAAAAAATTCAATTAGTATACCTAATCTCCCTTGTTCATAATTCGGGTCATTAAGTCATATTGCTTGCTCATATTCAGTTGACAATGAGGAAATTCTGAGATGTCCTAAATTAAATTCTAGCAGGCCAGACTGTGGAAAAAAGCACCAAGAGAAGATAATCAATGAGCAACCGCAGGAGAAAACCAACAAAAGACTGCACGCATTTCTGAATATACAAGTATGTTGAAACTTTAATTTAATTCCCCGATGACTATTTCTGTGATTATCTAAAAGAGAATATCCAGGTGCCAGCATATCCCAGAGGCCTTCACTTCTTGCTTACATATGAACTCGCTAATCTTTTGCTCTCTGCCAATCTATAGGAGTGGATAACTCTTCCTTAGGGACTCTGTACCTGCCCAGGAACTATTAATAGCCCTGCTTCTCCTTCTTTCATTTTATTCATCGATAGTAAATATAAATTCTTTCGAAACAACTTATAAGTTGTTTCTTACTTTCCCAAACTGTTTCTATAAGAGAGCCTGTCAATTCCAGAACAGTGGACATGTTTATTTTTTTCTTTTTAACCCAGTCCTGTTGCTGGTGCTTCAGCTGTAACCAAGGGACCTTATGACTTTGAGTAATTTAGATTTGAATCCTAGCTCTAGAAATCATATCACTCTCTCTTCTCTACAATCCTCATAGACCTATTCTTTCCCCACGGGCTAATCAGCAACTCCTAAAGCAGCAGAAGATGATAGCCTGGAAATAACTAATGATCATGAGGTCCAGACCTCTGGCAGGCTAAAGATAAATCTTGATCTAAGTTATGTTTCCGTTCCTGTAGAATGACTTTCCCGTGAGACCAGACAGAGGGATACCAGAACAGACCTCAGAATTGTCCTCAAGACCTAAAAAAAATGTGATTTAATACCTTTCCTCACCGCCTATCAATCAGCTCCCAGCATGACCCTAAAACCCTAACACCCTGTCTTGTGATTTTTTCCCCTAAATACTCCATAACCAGCATGTGCCATCAGGGAGTCAGGTCTTTACAGCATGAGCTTGCATGCATTCCTGATTGGACATTTCTCTAATAAAACTTCTTTATATACTGCAAATTCCTACTAGTACATTTCTTTCAGCCAGGGAGCATAGGCAGACAGATTCAAGTGTTGGGGTTTGGTAATAATACAGTATACCCTAGGATGTGCTTCCTTCCTTGCTAGCAGTAGCCTAATAAACATTTTTTTTCTTTTTTCTTAAGAAAAGATTTTGGTTATGAAATTTTTTAAATTAATTTATTAAATTTGTTGAAGTGACATTAGTTAGCAAGATTATATAGGATTCAGGTGTACAGTTCTATAATACATCATCTATGTGCTGCATTGTGTGTTCACCACACAGTCACAATCCTATCTGATTAGTTTAAATTTTAAAAACTGAAATTCTGTTTTTCATTCTTACAAATAATTATTGACTTGAAGAATGAAAACTTTTACATTTTTCTCCTCATTTTAAAAGAATTCTTGATATTACAACACCCATTATATTGAAGACTATTTGCTTAAAATTTAGTAATAATATAGAGTTCATTAGGTAAGCTGTTTTATGTATTTTTTTTAACATTTATTAATTTCACTCATATTTTTATATGTCTTTCACCCTTGGTATAGCATCCTACAATATGGGAAAAGAAGCATAAATATAAAGAAGACTATACATCATAAAAAACAATATCAAGATACTACTGCCAGGACAAGGGAATCACCTTCCTTCACTGTGTGACTTAAATGTGCTTTTAGAAACTGATAAATCCAATGCATTTAAATGTCAAACACATGCCATGTTACTATGACCAATTACTCTTCTTCTCCACAAAGAAAGAAATACTACACATTTTCCTATAATGTTTTTTTCTATTCCCCTTACTATATGCCTTTGTAATGTAAGTAAATGTCCACCAATCTTGTGAGAAAATATACTTTGACAGAG
This sequence comes from Craseonycteris thonglongyai, assembly GCA_004027555.1. Taxonomy (NCBI): domain Eukaryota; kingdom Metazoa; phylum Chordata; class Mammalia; order Chiroptera; family Craseonycteridae; genus Craseonycteris; species Craseonycteris thonglongyai. The sequence goes on from PVKE010026996.1 coordinate 20,845, forward strand.
ATAGTATCAACTGCTGCCAGAATAAGTTTGTGAAAAAAATTCAGGTAATGGTCAAGAAATTATCATCAAGGTCTATAATTATGCTTAGTAAGTGTATGAGAAGTTTTGGCACCTTCCCCAGAGAAATCTTTCCCATAATGATAAGGAAAATAATCTTAGCAGGGTAAGAGAAACTTACTCAATAGACCCCTCTGATGCAATGAGAGGTATGACAATCCCCATGCAGACATCTATTAAAATATGCATTCACATTCTGAAACTCATCATTTTGGCTTCTCTAAAGTTAAATTTTCTAATCACTATGCTCTACATGAAATGATTTATTCATCAGCATGAAAAACAATTTTGTTGTTTAGAGTACATTGATGTTCCTTTCGCTGCCAACTTTATGCCTCATCCATGTTCTTACTCAGTCTTTTTGGATTCAAGAATGTGACATTATTTCATCCTTTTCTTTGACTCTTTCTTAAAAAAAAAAAAATGTTTCTAAAGTTGAAAAAAATCATGTTGATGAAAATTGGTCCTGCTTGGCTGAATTGTTATAAAAAGTTTTAAGACAATAAATAAATTTTAATATTCTGGTTTTTGTTTTGTTTTGTTTTGTTTGGGGGGCTGATTTATAAGCTACCTTTTAATTATATAGCATTTAAATATATATATATATATATGTGTGTGTGTGTGTGTTGTGTATATATATACATATATATGTATGTGTGTATGTATGTGTGTGTGTGTATATATATGTACATATATACATATATATATATATACACACTTTATTTCAAATGTCACCTAATTATTCTGTTGCTCTACTTTTTTTTTTTTGTAAGTATGGAAGGATATATAAAATTTAGGAAACTAAAATTCCTTGAAACTGAAATTTAGAGATCATTGTATTATGGTATTCAAATAGATGATAAATATTCATTTATAGTTAAAGCTTCATGTCATCAATTCAGTCCCCCCGCAATTAATAAGATATACTAATATTATATATGGTAAAATTTGTTAAAAGGAACAAACTACAGATACATGCTGTAACATAATGAATCTCAAAACATTATGCTA